>VDFB02058654.1:0-102399 GCA_007258455.2 Sequoia sempervirens
ACATTAAGATCATGAGTAGAGGGAAAACAACTAAAGGGGGACATATATTGATTTAGAAAACGATACTCCACTTCAACTTTATGTAGCTTTAAAAAAGAAACAAAAAAAAAGTGATTGTAATCATATCATGACAACCATATTTTGATAATATGTAAAAACTGGAAGAATGAATATTATATGTTAATGAATGAATGTGAATATGTTAATTAATGAATGTTATATGTTAATGAATGAATGTTATATGTTATTAATGGATGAATGAATGTTATATGTTATTAATGGATGAATGGACTAATGTTATATGTTATTAATGGATGAATGAATGAATGTTATATGTTATTAATGCATGCATCGAATGATTAATGTTATATGATTGGGTATGGGGAGAGGATGTGAGGGGAGGAGCCAAAATGAGCTTCCACCGTCACGTGGTTGGCCCTGTTAAGTAGAGAATATTAAACTATTCTCAAAACAAAGAGAAGCTCAATAAGGTAATGCACTTTTCAATATAAGAAATGCATCGTTTGAAGCATCAAACCAATATGCAAAGATGAAAGAAAGTGCTAACTTTTCACTATGGTGGCAGAAAAATGATTCTTTATACCCGAATCCATGCTCTGCATCATAATTTGAAGTTGTTTCCATTCCAATGTTCTAATTTTAGTTTGTTTGTATGGCTTTGTATGAATACCACATTGTGTTGTGTGTGGATTTGGTTTCAAAGCTCTGTTTCTTCTATTTTTAGTGGTGACATAAATCTAAAATTTGACTTTTGTGCATAACAGGTTAGTGGAAAAATTGACAGCTCTGAAGGGTTTAGAGGCTCGATTGAGATAGATACACAATATTTGGATCTTCTTGTTGATGGGAGGCTTCCACTTAACCATGAAATTTTGTACCATTTGTAGGTATGCAAAATTTTCTCTACTTACATTCATTCTTGATCATAAATGTTGTAAATGATATTAATGCTTCAAACTTAAGATTCGTTTCATTATTATAATGATCAAAATGTTATACTTTGCTATACATTCAAGCATTCTCTTGCCCCCTACCCTTTGCTCTCTCCCCCCTCCTTTTAAGAATTTTCTGTCATAAAAGATTCACATTTTTGTCTCATTTACACAAATTTATCTGAAGCGCTAGGAGTGAATAACGATATGTAAAAAATGATGGATTGAAAAGTGTCTTTTAGGCCTCCTTGTAGCGTTAGAAAACAGGTCATTTGTTTCCTTTTTGTGTTGGAGTCAAAACTTGTGGTTTTGAGGGTTTGTGGAGGATAGTATCAAGTGTCAAAAACCAGTGAGTTTGGTCTGGTTTCAGTCATTAGAAGGATTTTATGTTGACTGTCCCATTAGACAGGGCTACAAGGGCTACAAGGCCTAATATGGTAGCGATAGATGAAAGAGTGTTCCCAAGTGAGAAGTTTTGTTTGTTGGCTTAGTTTAGCCATGTTAAGAGATTTTGAGTCATTTCCAAGCCTCCTGATTGCATTTGGGTGTGTGGAGTTAAAATAGTGCTTAAGTTGCTCATTAGTTGTATGGTGTATTAAGGAGTCTATCTAAGAGTATTTGAGAGAAGCTCTTAAGAGATTGTCTTCCCCTGCCACTTTGCATCAATAATAAAATAAACATGGAAAATGACCGAATAAAATAATTGCCCGAGATTTGAATACGAAGGGACGCGACTTGCTTGATCTCTCACCGATGGTACATTTCAACGATTTTATTTTTTTTAAATTACATTGTTTCATCAAATTTTCGACGAACACAACAGACGAATCACCGAAAACGTCTGACGAAGTTGCTATAGCAGCGATGAAAAATCATCGTGACTCTTTGTCAATTTCATCATCATTGCGACGAAGTATACCGACGAATCACAGAAAAGGTCTGACGAAGTTGCTTAGCTGCAACGAAGACTTCGTCGTAACTCACCCTTTTCGTCACAATTTTGACGAACGTCACCGACGAACCACAGAAAAGGTTCGACGAAGTTGCTTAGCTGTGATGAAGACTCCGTCGTAACTCCTTTCCCTTTTCGTCGCAATGTCGATGAACGTCACCAACGAACCACATAAAAGGTCTGACGAAGTTGCTTAGCTGCGATGAAGGCTTCGTCATAAATACTTTCCCATTTCGTCGAACTGGTGATGAACTTCTGGTGTTCTTTCGACGCCCATTTCATCGATATTCCGACGAACATCCGAGCCATTTTATGATGCCGACGACCGACGAAACTGCGTCGTTATTTCGACGTTTAATTCGTCGTCGGACGTGCGATGAAAAAACAACGACGAAAATGTTTTCATCATTTCATCGCTACACCGACAAAGATTTGTCGAACCATCGACAAACGTCCGTCGGAAAATGGTGTCAAATTCAGTAGTGTTTGGTAGGGTTTGTCTACGTAAATGAACTCATCATGCACTTGGCTTAGTACAATTCACACCCATGCATGTTTGTCATAGAAATCCAGACAGTTCTTCCAGATATCCAACTTCTTTCATCCAATTTCTATGTGCTCTAGTTTATATGTCTTCTCATCATCTGGGAGGAGTGTCCTACGAAGCTCCTTGAACTTAGTATGATCAATTTCTATGATTTGCTTGTGAATATGCTTGCGGACATCATCTAGGTATACCGCATTGTGGGGTATTTGAGAGAATGCCCCATCTTTATTCATTTCTAGAGCCTTGTATAAGTATTTTTGGTATTTGGGTCGAGGTTTCTCAAAGACTTTAACTAGGTTGGGGTGGCCAAAGCAGAGAATTTTGCAAAGTGTGAATAACTCAGGGTTTGGACTTAGTTGAATGAGCACACATTGTGAATTGCATAGGTGACAAGTGAATGTTTAGAGTGAGATGTGAGTTTTAAATAGGTGTGTGGGTGGTAGTGTATTTAATGTTGCTTCCCATTATGTAGGTTTTTCTAGCCATTTTATTTTTTCAATGTGACAGGATGCTTTTTAGTTTTAATGTTTTGATTGTTTTTATGGTTTGAACTATAATACATAATATACATTCTAATTTTCCTTCTTTGATGTTTTTAGTCTACAACAAGTGGTAGTGTTTGATGCGTACTTTGTTTGCATATTCAATTAGGAGGGTTCCATTTGTGTGGTTGAAATTAAATGTATCAAATGTAGATTAAAAACAAATCAAACACACCAATAAGACATTATATGGAAGAAAATTAATTAAAAACTAAAGAAAACTCTTCATAACAGCAGTTTCTTCAATGACATCCCATTGTCCTCTATCTCCAGTATTTTTTGTCGATTCCAGCTTGCTCTCAGATCGTGTGCTAGGCTCAACAAACGGTCTTCCTAGAGAACGAGATTAAAGATGAATGCATGCTATGCTAAGATATGATTAACATGCTTAAACTAAACATAATTGCTAGAATGTAAAATTATGAAATCATGAATACTAAAGATGATAATAATAATGCTAAAATGTTAATCACCTATTTCTAATGTGTGTGTACGTGTGTGTAACCAATGCTTGGATTCACAGGGGTATTTATAGAGTTTTCGAAAGATTTTGATTGGCTAATGTGATCAACGGTTGAAATCAAACTTGTCAAGATGAACGGTGAGAGATTCTAGAAGTTGAGAAAAAGATGGAAGGTTGAGAGAATAATGGAAGATGTTTCCTTCCCACAAAACCTTTCACTCAAAAATAGAGGCAACTTGCCATTTGTCATCTTTAGTTATGAGTTGGTTTTGTAGTTGAAGATAAATCCCACAATTAAATAAATAAATTTATTTAATTACATGTGACAAAGAATTTAGAAGTTTCCATAATTAAATATTTAATATTTAATTATGTGTGAGAGATGAAAATGGAAGGTAATTAAATATTTAAAATATTTAATTATGCATGAAATGAGAAAAAGATGTTAAATTAAATATTTGTAATATTTAATTTAACTGTGAGACGAAGAAAGTGTTTGGAGGAATATTCCATTATTTGAATTTAAACATTCAAATTATGAATAATATGATAATTAATTTAAACAAATTATAAAATTTATTTAATTTAATTAAGAGGAATATGGAAGGTGGTAATAATTAAATAAAGTCATTTATTTAATTAAGGTAGAAGAATTATAAAAGTGAACGATATAAATAAATAATTAAATTTATTTATATGTAGATGACTTTAGAAGCTTAATTAAATAATTCATATTTAATTAATTAACAAGCTTGATTAACCATGACCATTTTTAGATGTATACATTTTTCCCCTCTTTGAACTGATGTGTGAAACACATTGCTTCAAAGAAAATATTTTTGCCTTTGTTGCTTTTGATTTTGCCCCTGGTCGGAAAATTTTTAACTGATATGCCCCTGATTAAAAAAAACATGTCTGATATGCCTTTTGATTTGAATCTGATATGTTTCTGATTTAGAAATGCGGCTAATATTGATGATGCTCCCTCAAGAGGTAAATCACTAATGATGAGACAAGTGTTGAGTTGATGATGAAATTCGGATGATGAGAGGGATGCAATGATTTAGCTCCCGATAATTGATTAAAAGATGCCCCAGTTTAAAAAATAAGGTCAGAGTTTGAGAAAAGGAAAAAAAAAAAAAAAATGCCACAAAACTCACCTTGTTTAACCTTTAAAAGGTAAAAGGGGTAAAAAAGGCAAGTCATTTTCAGCTTTTGACTTTAGTGATTTTGTGCTCTGACGTTGACTTGGTGAGATGGAGATTTTGTACCACCGACATAGATTCGAGCGGGCCCCCCGATACCAGAGACCAGTCGCGTATGGACCACCGGTGAGTCGATTCAACCCTCTTTGTGTTGAAAATTTGTGATTTTAATTGAATTTTGATGCATTTTAGCACGGATTTAGGGTTGAACATCCCGTTTTAGCACATAGAGTAGGAGTTTTAGCGCTTTTAAAGTTTCTTTTAGCGCATCGAGGGTGTAGAATAGCGCTTTGAGGAAATAGGCAGTTTTAGCATTCGATAGGAAGAATAGCACATATTGGATGCCTGTAGGAAATTGGAAGTTTAGCGCATATAGGAAATAGAATAGCGCATGTAGGCTTTCAACGCATCAGGTGGATGAAATGGTGCATACGCTTAGGGGTTTAGCACATACAGGGAAGTAGCGCATAGAAGAACTGAATTAGCGCTTTGAGGACACATAATGGCACATAGAGGGTTTTAGCGCATCGAGGGGAAACTTCAGCGCATTTGGGTTTTTAGCGCATCAAGGCCGCAAATTAGCGCATCTAGGAAATTTAGGCAGAATACACTGTTTGATGAAAATGATGATGTATATTGCTTCTTTAGTCAATAGATAGATAAATGGTCTTGTCATCATGCTGATATGGATAAAAATGATAGAAAATCTAATGATGAATTGATAACTTTGCTTCCCGAAAATAAGAAAACAAAGAGTAGATAGCTGATAACTTTGTTTCCATTGAATGGAAAACAAAGAGTAGAATAATTGATGGATTGTCTGATAACTTTGCTTTTAGAAAACAAAGAGTAGATGCTTGATATGACTTCTGATAAATTTGTTTTTTGCAATAGAAAAAAATAGTAGATGATGTGATTCAAACATATTTATATTCGTGACTGAAGTACAAATAGGAAAATGATTTAATTGTTGATAAATTTTCTTTCTTGAAAAAGAAAACAAATAGTAAATGATGATAGAGTAGATTGATTTGATATTCAGACAGATAGATTTAGCATTGAATTCATGATATGAGTCACTTATATAGAGCATTTGATATGGTTCACTTGATATGGGTCACTAATATGGGTCACTTGATATGAGTCACTTGATATGGGTCACTAATATGGGTCACTTGATATGAGTCACTTGATATGGGTCACTTGATATGGGTCATTGATGTGATTCATTGATATGGGTCACTTGATATGGTTTACTGATATGGGTCACTGATATGGTTCACTAATATGGGTCACTAATAGATAGATATGAGTCTGATTGATTTGTATGATGTGAAGTAGATAGATCACGTTGATATGAGTCATTATATGAGTCTGATTGATTGTCCTTGTGATGACCAAAAATAGGAGGTTTTCAAAAACCTCCAGATCATAGAGCACTTCCCTGTAGGTTGGGATCAGATACGAGATCTGACACCGACAAATGTACAGTTGATAGTGGGATGTGGGTTGGGACCTTTATTGTTTATGCCACCGATTCGGGTCAACAAGGAACTATTGGCCGCACTAGCAGAGAGGTGGCATTTGGAGTATAACACCTTTCATTTGCTGACGGGTGAGATGATCGTGACCCCTGAGGACGTATACAGTATTTTGGGGATTCCAGTGGTACGTGCTCTTGTGGTTTATGACCACAAGGAGGTAGGTGGTATAGATGCACTGAGGAGAGTATTTGGGGATGATCAGATAGCAGGGTACTGGGTGCCATGGGCAGATTTGAGGGGATATCCGGTCGTACCTATAGTTTTGAGTGCATTTATTGGAGGCTTCCTTTGTTTGGACCGCCGGTCAAAGGGATTATCAGTCGGGTGGGGGAGGATCCTTGAGCTGATGATAGGTCAACAACGGAGATATGCCTGGTGGAGCTGCATGTTAGCTCATTTATATCATGACTTGCATCAGGTAGTATACAGAGGCTCCTCCAGTTTGTCTTGTGGTGTTACCCTGCTCCAAATCTGGGCATGGGAGCATATAGCTATTACGAGACCACTTTGTCCTAGAGCTAGGCCACCAGCAAGCCATATGTGTATGCATATTCTAGTGCACTTGTCCAGCCCAAGCTGGGAAAGTTGGAGTACTGGCGACCAATTCTTGATGATATAGATTTAGTGATATGGAGGCCATACACATATTGTGAGGCGTGGGATACTGATCATCTGGAGATGCCATTTGTATGTATGCCTCGGTATCTGATAGGGCGGACCTCGTTCATTATAGAGAATTTTTTGGCATTACGAGTGTAGAAACAGTATGGCTATACGCAGGGGATGCCTTAGGGCGTTGCGCACTATGGGCGGCGCAAGGATGATACTGGATGGGGGCCATGCATTTCATATCAGGTGGCGTATACAAAGTATACCAGTTTACAGCCTGAGGCATGAGTTTATAGGCTGGATATTATTGATGCAGGGATGTGGGATGAGTACTCTGCTTATTTCCACACACACCCATTCCCTCGTTTTACGTGTCCAGATGAGTCAGCGCCCATTTTGATGGCACATCAGCTAGGGGGTAGGAGATAGGAGGATGTGGCAGGGGGAGAGCAAGCAGTGGGTGGAGGGGATGAGGAGGAGGATAGTGGAGATGAGGAGGAGAGTGGAGATGAGGAGAGCTCAGATGATGGTGGTGGGGATGACGACGGAGATGGCGGAGGGGATGAGCAGAGGCCAATGAGGCAAAGGACAGATATCTTGGGAAGTGCTCAGATCATGCGAAGGCCGAGGTCTGGTATTGGACAGCGGACAGTGATCAAGGTCTCTTCTATAGTGCAACAAGCTCAAATAGATACTCTGCAGGCATAGTTGCAAAGCCAATTAGCTCAGGCTCAGAGTTTGGCAGTGCAATTACAGGCACAACTTGCGCATGCACAGGCATAGGCACCTCCTCCTGCCCCGAACCCACAGGTGGCCCAGTTGATAGCAGAGAGAGATTCCTTCAGACAGAGGGCAGTAGAGGCAGAGGGTGTTGCTCAAAGACTCATGGGAACTGTTGAGAGTGCATCTTTGCAAGAGGCCATTGCAGAGGGATTCGAGATTGCCAAGGAGGCTGAGCATTATCAGATTAGATACGATGAGTTGTGCCCTCCTGACCACAAAGAGCCTTACCCTCAGTCCCATAGCAGATCTAGGATTAGATCACGGACTACGATACACAACAGAGGGGTCACAGGGCCTCGACAGGACCCCAACACAAGGGGTAGTGGTAGGCCACCATCCTCTAGACCAGCTCCATCAGGGGGCTCTACTAGTCAGCCATGAGATGTGATGTTTATTGATGCAGTATTATTGATGTACTTCTTTTGTAGAGCATGTATATTGATTTTGTTCATATCTCATGTATCTCTCTATACTTTTCAGTTTCATTGGAAATTGGACATTTGTATGTATTTTTGATGAGCGATGATATGCAGCGGCGATGAGTTTTGATGGTGTGCATTTTTGATGTGATGATGATATGGATATGCATTTGTTTGTATATGTTATGAGATGGATGTGTGATGCCTTTGATAATTTAATGCCTAACTTGTGATGCAGGATGATTCATGGTATGCTTAGGATGACGATTTGTGATGTGTACTAATGATGTCATGCAGGTGGATAACTTATGATGTGATTATGAAAATATGCAATGGGATATTTGATATGTTTATGAAAAATGAAAAAGTAGTGTATGCATGGAATGTTTGTTTTTGGATTTTTCAAATGCGATGAATAATGATGATGTGATGGAAAATGGATGTTGTGTTTATGAAAATGTATCATGAATGTGTAGTATGTATATGAATTAGGGAAATATTTGAAATGATATGTGAAATGGGTCAAATTTTATTCGAAAAATGACATGATATATAAATGATATGAAAATGATAGATGATTAAAGATATGATATGAATGTAATGTGACAAATGATAAATAATGGGATGAAACGAACATGATTAATAATAATGAGATGTATGATAAGATGATAAATGACATGTAATGAAATGTAATGAAATGATGATGAAATGATAATGATAAATAATAATGAGATGTATGATAAGATTATAAATGATATGTTGATGAAATGATAATGATAAATGATAATGAGATGAAATGATAAGTGAAATGAAGTAGATTATGAAATGATGACACAAAGATAAAATATGAAAATGGTAATGAAGATAAATGGTGTGCAACTGTGTAGAATGAAAATGAAATGGATATAAAAATGATAAGTAAGATGTTAATAATATGAAGATGATAGATAATATGAAAATGAAAGTGATATGAAATACCTAATGGATAAATGAATGATAGGAAATGATAAAGGATCTAAATGATATGCAATAAAACAAAGATGATATAAAATGAGAATGATCAATGGTATGCAATGAAATTAGATGATATGAAAAAAAATGATAAATGACCTGATAATGCATAATGATGGATAAATAAATGATAAAAGATCGAAATGATATGAGAATGAATGATAAACTATATGATATGTACAGGACCTAGATGAAATTATAATGATTAATGAAATGATGATGAACATGAAAGATGATAATGAAACAAATGTCTGAATGTCCTCCACAAGTAGTCCAAAGAGACATGACAACTGTTGATGTTTTGTTCAGCCTTTCAAAACTCTGATGCAAATCCAGTATGCAGATATGTACAATGATCTAAATGAAATGCAACTAAACGAAACCAATCGTTTGTTGAGCCCTTTGTTAGCTTTCTTGAATCATCTTAGAGCATTTTAAAATGTTGGAAGTATGTACAAGCATCAGAGGAGAAATTAGCACCAATGATGACATGAGTACAACTTTCATGATTTTTGATATAGCAAGTGAACACAAGCATCGAGGTATAATTGAACTAAGATGACCTAAGCATTTCTTGCATAAACAGACAAAGATTAACCACTTTATGATGTAAATTTGGAACTGTCATCAATGATATGCTTTGGAAATCATGTCTCGCGACATATTTTCACCAGATTGATAGTTAACCTCAAGACAACAGACAAAGAAAAATCATTCTCTTTCCTCGCCACTCTAGTTCAGTACATCATTGAGTGTGATCCAAAGGGATGATATCAAAAATCAAACAACCATTGTTCAAAATATAATACTGCTATTCCAAACATTATTTAGATTTTAGATCATCCAGAAATGTGTTATGATATGGTACTAGCTGAAAATTGTTATGATATGGATCAATGATTGGATAGTTGTTCATGTAATTTGATTGTTTGTTCGTATGATTGGATTTTATGTCAGTCTATCTATTTTGGTAGAACCTGAAAGTTGGTTGCCCCCAATATATCAACATTTGCCCCCTGTATTGGCACAACTTGTTAAAATGAATATGTACAATGATCAAGCCATGGTAAGACATTATTGCTCTAGGAAAATGATAACCGCATGATGTTATTATGGTCCTAAGATGATGGTGAAAAGATGCATGAGATGAAGGCTGAGAAGCTAAGTGCAAAACATGAATTAATAGATGGAGAGCTACAAATAGCGTCTGTTTGCCAGATTTTCACTATCTGTCTTTATTGCATTTTTTGATTTTTTTTTTTTTTTTTGTATTTTTCTTGTCAATAGACGCCTATTGCCAAGTTTTCACCCTATGATGATTTTGTTGATTTTTTGTTTTTTTTTAGGACTTTTTCTGTTGTTTTTGTTATTTTTTCAGGACTTTTTCCGATGTTTTTGTTATTTTTTCAGGACTTTTTATGTTTTTTTTTTTTTTTAGGAATTTTTCCATGCACTCCGAAGCTAGATATAGAATTCATAAATGCCAAATCTGTAGACCGCCTTGATGATGCCGCTCTCCTGTGTGGATGACCGTGCTGGATGAAAGGACCCAATCAGAATGAGGAGTACAAGTGGCAAGTATGAAGGATGATAGATGTAGCGAATGGAAGAGGATAGGATAGGATCCCTAATGTGTACACTACGTTGGCCATCAGGCTTTAGTCAAAAAGGAGCTTGGGCAACCAATGAGTTATAGTACGTGAATGGTTCGTCATCAAAGACGCATCGAAAGACATCACCAATGGAGGTGTAATGATATGATGGGTATGTGAACATGGATGGGTGGAAAGGGCTATATGGTATGAGTGATAATGAGGTGGATGGACACCTTAGATCAACAAATTCTTTCTTTGATTTTCTTTCTTGATAGATGCCCCCAGTGATTTTTGAGGGAGAGGCATGTTTGGAGATTAACTTTTCCTTGCTTTTATTTTTTACTCTTATTTTTGATTTGTCCAATAGCTTTTGATTTTGGCTAGTGGACTTGTATGGATCTTTCTTTGTTTTTGATTTGTCCAATAGCTTTTTATATTGGCTAAGGGACTTTTCTTGATCTTTCTTTCCTTGCAAGCTTTCTTTTGATTTTAAATCTCCCTTTGAAAAAGGCACTTTGACCTTTGATTCTTGAATTACCTCCTTTATATTTTCTTTGAATGATACTTGTTGATCCATGTCTATAAGGTGGATGGATGTAGGTGAGATCACTAGTACAAAAACAATAATATATGACTAAATAAACTACTAAAAATTGCATATATATGACTAATTTTGGTCGCGTGACCATTAGTAGTTTATTGCCGGTCATTTATAACGCGACCAAATTTATGACTAAACTATTTTAGTCATTTATCTAGTCATTGATTTAGTCATTGATTTGGTCATTTATTTAGTCATTTATTTAGTCATTGATTTGGTCATTGATTTAGTTGTTAATTTAGTCATTTATTTAGTCATGGTAGTGATTTGTTTAGTCATATATTTATTGATTAATTTAGTCATATATTTAGTCATTAATTTAGTCATTGATTGTTGTTAACTGGCCATTTATTTAGTCATATTTAGTCATTACTTTAGTCATTACTTTAGTCATATATTTAGTCATTACAAATCAAATCTAACTTAATTAATCCTCACAAATTAATGCATATAAACTTCAAGTATCATAGATATTCAAATGTTGAAGCACCATGAAATGTAGACTAAAATTCTTGAAGAAATATGATTGATCAAACACAAACACAAACAACACAATATTTATGAGTGGAGAAAAAACCACTCTAAAAATTTACTTTATTAAGCCTGATTGGCAAATCAAAATTTCATTGGTTACATTCAATGTCTCAGTGACACTGTACAACTTACTGACACTATATAAACAAAATACTCCTATTTTCATATACTTATATTGTTTTCCTCTTCCTTAACTGCAGTCATTTTGGAAGGGCAGCGACCTCCTATAGGGGCTCGACCCATTTAATCCCCTTGCAAATCCACAACTTTCTCGCCGCTATTGGTTTCGACTCCTCCAAACTCTTCATCACTGGTATTCACCTTTTACTTCTCCAATTTGGAGCTGCAACCTGAAAATAAGGTTTCAAAATTTGCACGTCAAAAACATATTTGGAAGTATATTTTTATCAGATATTGTAGTTGCAAGTTCCACTAATTATAATAAAGATAAATAGTTTTACCTTTATGGATCAACTAATGCAACTCTGATAACTTTTAGAGGATTGACAATGCTAACCTTTATCATATCAACATACTCAACTGCAAGTTGCAACACAACATTAAACTTATTAATTAGACTCAACATCTAAGAAAGAAAAAAAAAATCAAACATTATCAATTTAGTTTCCTCGTAGCTTTCCTCTAGCATATCTGGAACCTCTTTAGATTTTCCATCTAGCTCTCATCACTCCCATACAGGTAGAATTGTGTATTTCCATCAAACTATCATCTTTCCCATAGAGTTAGAGCTAAATTAATTTAGAAATCTTTTCTTGTTGAGCAATCCAATTCCCTAGCAAGCCTAACATATAGAAAACCTCCTTTACATTCAAAAATTTACTCAAGGATGTCATTTTTAATCTCAGAAATCAAAATAACCTTATTGTTCATTTGTCAAAACTACATAGTTAATAGAAAAAAAATTCAATGGAAAAAGCATGAGGAAAAATAATCTACCTCTATATTATTAGGGGTGATCAAATACTGCTGAAGTCTACAATCAGAAACCCTCCTATGAGATACAACCAATCCTATCAGATTAAAAAACAAGAACTAAAACCTTCTTGGGAATCACAACAACAATACTTGAAATCCATCAATGCACGAATGTAATTTTTTCCAAACATGTAGTAATCAAAAGGCTCCTGTATTGCTCTATGATAATTAGAAAATGTGAAAGGATCCTGAAATAAAGGAAGAAATAGAAGAAATTATGCATTTGTTCAAATGAGTAAATATAGTGTAATGTGTTAATTGTTTTTTTATTTACATCATTTAGGAACTAAAGCATAAAAAATTACATAGAGAGGATTTGAAGCAGCAAACCTCAAACTATAACAGAATCTAGTCAAAAGTTGTTGCCATGTTTGAAAGGACTATTTCTTTTGCATTGGGATTCCCACTCTCAAAAACCTGACAAAGGCAATCTAGATACATGACCATTGGAAAGATACAAAATTATCACATTAAAGAGAGGAAACATCAAACACTGTTAAAATTCCATTCCTACCTCAAAATCTACTACTTTGCAAGAAAGAAAAGCATTTCAGGTAATTCCAAAGCAATACTTTCATATTTTTTTATTAAACATCAATATAAAGACCTTTGTTTTGTTGCTCTTATGGGAATTTTTTAACTAGGAATGAAACTATTTCAACATTTAGAAAATCGCGTTTGACAGGTATACAAGGTATTGGAAATGCAAACTTACAAACTGTTTTGAAATAGGGCAGGGAAGTATATGAATAAGTGTACAACTATATTGCATTCCATTGAAGCAATTTTATATCCATGCTGAATGATTTTCTTTTAGTTACAACAAATATAGTGAAAACTATATTTATTTGAACAAGCATTTTCAATTTCTTTGCATTACTTTAATATAAGGGCTTTTGTCACACCTCAGGCCTTGAGTACATTACATAAAGGGATCACAATACCAAGTCCAAAACTAATAAAACTTATTCATCAAGATTTTTAAAACCAACTTTTTGGACCACACTTTGTGATCCATCATCAGGAAGAGGAAAAACAGTTACATTTTGACAATCACTATGGGCTTTGGAAATATCATGACTGTTAAAATAGAGGGGTTTGGCTGGGAAAAACAAATCCATAAAATGGTTTCATCAAGCCGCAAAGGTTGTGGAAGGGCAGTAGCTTCTAAAGATAAATCAAACTGAAGAGCTGCAAAATCCCCCAAAAAAGTTACCAATAAAGTTAATAGGTTGCAAAATTAAACCATATCTTTAGAGAATTCGCATAAGAAGGAAAAGTGTTACAACATTAAAATGAATTTCTTGCAGATTATGCAAGTTTCTATAAGAATTTTGCACAAAAAAATTGATGAATGAATTTAGAAGAAAGCCTACGATGATCTATTAAGTTCATATTGGAAATTTGTAAGTTTCAGAAAGAAGTGACAGAAAAGTCAAATTTCAAAGTAAACCTAAACATAGGATGTCAAACTTTGGAAAACTGAGTTATAGGAATACAATGTTATTGTGTACTTGAAAGTTCCAACTCTATATCAAAACTTAAGTATAATCTCTTATTTGACATTTGAGAATCTAGGAAACTAAGAAACATGGTTGCATCACCATGAGTAAGAATAATTATGAAGTACAGTTCAGGATTTGGGAATTTGAGAAACAAAGGAATTCACTATATGGGAACTTGAGACACCGATGGGAGTTCAGTGTCGTGTACATGAAAACTTCTAAAACCCAAATTCAAAAAAAGCTTCAAGATTCAAGAAACTAAGTAATTGGGATCCAACACCATCTGTACGGATAAGTACAGTCATGTTATTAAGGGGTAGTCATGGGAATGGATAAATCCATGATTCTATTTCATTTTCCAGTTTGTTTCATTCATTTTTATCAAGTATGAAGGAAGATATTGTAATTTTATTGCAGACAAGTCAAAACCCCTGTTAGGGTAAACAATGGCTTTAGAATTTGTGTTTCTTCTACTTAATCCAGTGAAAGCTTTCAATTTTTGGTGTGTAAACTCCTTGTTGCATATAGATTCATATTTCAAAGGTTATAGACCATAAGGTGAAGGCATATGTGCAAAGAGTTGAAGCTTTGAATGTAAATTTGTGTCTCAATCTGCTAAAACAAAGTTTTAAGAAGCCTAAGACCTAGGGTTTGCAAAAATACACGTGGAAAAGAACTTTTAATGGATTTTAAAGCTTTAGCAAGTCAAACAAAGGTTGTTTGAAGCATTGAGTAAGTGAGCTTGAACCTGGACATAGAAGATTCAATAAACCCTGTTTAGTTCAAGCCTTATTAGGCCTAAATTGCTACATGGACAGTCATATTGGAGTCTGTTTTTCCAAATGAACATATATTGATTTCTTGTTATGTTTTAGAACCCTGTAAGGGGCATCCAAAATAATGATCATAGTCAGAAAAAGAGGTCTGCCACTCAAGTTTTTTACAGTTCCCATAAGCATGGCTACAAGGAATGCTAATAGTCATTGAAGGTTTGTTTATCAAATCATTGAAGTTAAGTTCTTGGATTTTTAAATTAGTTTATTTATGTTGATTCAATCCTACTAAACCTACCCCAAATGTGGAAATAGTTATCCTTAATATGCATGGTGGGAGAATTTTTGCACTCAGTGCCTAATCTTTAGAAAAGTGTCATCCAAGTTTTGAGCCAGCCATGTAGAACTTCAAGTTGTGAGTGCAATTGGACTATGTTTGAAAACATACACTCCAAAAGTGCAGTAGGTTGTTAATGCAAAGGTTCAATGACCTTGTATATATGCATTACAACATATGCCTCCACCACAAGAGAGTTTTAGCAACAAATGAAGATTTATCCCCCATTAAGTTGGAGTATGATTCTCTATTTGATTAGATCTCTGAGGATAGAATGGTTGCACTTGCTTTTTTGACATACTCAAAGG
This sequence comes from Sequoia sempervirens, assembly GCA_007258455.2. Lineage (NCBI taxonomy): Eukaryota > Viridiplantae > Streptophyta > Pinopsida > Cupressales > Cupressaceae > Sequoia > Sequoia sempervirens. The sequence goes on from VDFB02058654.1 coordinate 15,678, forward strand.
GGTGCATGGTCCAATAACTTGAAGCTAATGTTGGCTGAGTGGCTTCTCTCAACCTTAGTTTGATTTTTTATGTATTTTTTTGCTAGTACCATTAGGATGGATTTTGAAATCCATTGTTTGTGATGTGTACCATAAAAACAATTTTAAGGATATCAAAACAATTTTTCTTTTGTATTAGAATCCAAGTATACTGTTCACGTCATTTTTTATTTATTTTGTTTTCTACACATGTATGGTAGATCCAACTGATTATTTTGTGTGTCTGAATTTATTTTGATATGAGATGCAATATAGTTAGTTTTTTATTAAATTCACTATTTTTTAATGATTGTTTTGGTTTTCCAAGTCTACACTAAATTTTTGCACCAAATCTGAGTCCAAGGAAAAAAATGGCTTGTCAATTCTATGAGTCCACATCTCAACACAATGGCCATAACCCTTGGCAATGATTTACAAAGCTTCAACTAAAGCATCATATTGCAAACATAGAAAACAAAGTTTTTTGTTTTAACGTAGCAAGAATAAATGAATATTTTATAAAACTTGAGTGTACCTAATGATACAACCTGAGCAAGTTGTATGAATGAAGGCATGTGTAATCAATAGAGAAGAAAAAAGTTTGAGTCTTTAAGGGGGGAAATTTTATGCCTTTTTGAACAACATATAAGATAAATGAGAAAAATAAGACCCTTGTGGGTTTCCACAAGGAAGATCTCATACACCAAATAGTATCCCACTTGGTAATCTTCAAAACCACCCTAAACTTTACAATCATCTAATGTAAGCATATATCCTATTAGAGCATAAGAAACATAAAAATAAATCTTATTTCAATCATCCAAAATCCAAGATTTGAGTTTTTTAAGATGAACATGGAAGGTACAATTAAAAAAGGAACAAGAAATTTTTAAAAAGAATTGTATGATTGTCAACAATAGATCCTATAAAATGTATTTATTATGACAAAGATAACAAACAAATAGGGAGAGGAGCAAAATTACTTTGATACACCAAATTAGTTTCCCACTTGGGAATGACCTTCAAAACTACCCTAAACTTTACAATCATCTAATGTAAGCATATATCCAATTATAGCATAAGAAACATAAAAATTAAATACCTGGCTTATTTGGATCAGCATAAGGGAGTGAATGAACTCTCTTTCCACCTGTACTACCATTTGGATCCACACGCTCAAAAGACACATTTGTAAGTTCTCCACAGACCTACACAAAGTAATTGCCATTCCTATCTCCTCTATACAAAAGGCTAATGGATAGAAATTAAAACTATGCTAGACCTGTTACAGCTTTATCCCATAGTTGTTAAATGCATTCCCCAACTCTAGGAAAACACCATACAACCAACTAAAAATTAACACATGCAAACATAATAAACATGAAATTTGCAGAGTCTATGATATACTAAACAAGCTTCTGGTAAAAATAACATTTAATATCATTAACAATCCATATCATAGTCAGTGATCCATCATCAAGATTAAAGAAAATTATCCTAATGATGGGTCACGGAGTGTGATCTAGAACGTTGATGAAATTAAATGTACAATTTTTTTTACCAGAATCTTGTTACAAATGCAAGCAACACATATTCAGCCCATCTGGGCATATCTAGCAAGGGCATACATTACAAAATAACCTATATATACTATATAAATGCTTTTATTTATTTTACTGTTTTGAAATAAATCAGCACTAATGGTAAGCTCCAATGACAATTTCAAAAAATATGGATGACAACAAAGTTACATACCAGTGTTGTAGCTTGTAGTGGTTCAAAAAGATTATGGTTAATGTTTTCCTTTGAATTCTCAATGCCTATAACAAAACTCCTTAGCCAAGCTCCAATTAGGTTTGCCAACCATAAACATGCAATAACCCATCATGTACTTAGGAATGAAGTTATATTTCAATTCAAGCATTGCAAAACATGAAATAACAATGAAAAACATGAGATAATGGAGTTTAGTCCCTTCATTACAAATAGGTCATGAATATGACCTCTACAGTGTGAGATTTCAGTGAGTCTATGTTCAACATCATCTTGTTGAATCTGCCCTGTCTTAGGAACACGTTCTTTAACCTTCACTACATCTGTAAATTTAGGCTTTTCACATCCTAAAAGATCTAACTGCCTGCAATTCTTCTACATGCTACCATCTATTGGATTTGACATGTTTTCAAAGGCCTTTGCAACCATACAAGAAGAGGTAAATTGAGGGGATCCTACATTTCTGAGAAGCATAGGGGACTTCAAAAGGCCTGTGTACTTCCAAGAACCATTTCCTCCAGATTTATTCCATTCATGGCCATTCATGGTAAGTTTCAAAGCCAAAATACAACCTACGATTTTTGTTGTAAGACCTGGTTGCAAGCTCCCCTGAAGAAACAACAATATTAGACAAAAGTATAGAGAACTAATTATTTAGAATCTAATAATATTGGAATGAGCATGCTCACTTGTTCTAAATCAGAAGCTTCAAATGTTGGCAACTTTAACTCCTCAGCAGCTACAAGAAAATTTCTGACATTCTCAAAATATTGATAAGTATATAAAGGCTGGCCTTTAGGACAAAGTGATGGAATATTTTTAACCAAATGCTTTCCAATTATGTAGACATTATCATCATGATTATCAGCATAATAAAGCAGAAAAGCAAGAAGTCAATTGGAAAATTATGAAATGTTGATAAATGAAATTAACTAGCTAATGTCAACAACATGCTCCCACCTTTGGCACTGCTCTTGGCTGAACCTTATTGATTAAGCTACACAAAATAAGTCCATTTCTCAGACACAGACGAAACTCCTCCTCAGAGGGTTCACATGGCATGTCTGAAGGTTGTGCCATGCTCATAATCCATGCTGCAGCTAGAAACCTTTTGCTTGCTGTGAAATGGTATACAGAAAAAGAACTCATTATAACTTAGAATCCCAAGAGGAACACATTTCCTTTGCTATAAACACCCATAGCAATGTATAGATATTGTGATGTGAAAAGAATCAATAATATAACTATGAAAAGTTTTGATGGACTAAGTAAAAAATAAAATTTAAACTATAGCACACCATTCTCATCAAAATATAACACTGTACCAAAAATGGCAGAACTAATCAATAATCTGGCAATAGACCAAAGATGTAAAGTAATGTATTATTTAATACAAATGGCCAATGTATCCATAAATTGATGATGACTATTACAGCTACCATTGGTCACATGGCTTGAGCTTTCCCAATAAATCTATGACAGGTTGCCAATGATGACTATTACAGCTGTTATTGGTCACAGGGCATGCAAACTATCTTGCTTCAAATCATGATTTTAGCAAATAAACATTCCAACATTTCATGCACTAGTCTGAGTTTGTTTCTGACAGTCCCCATCCCTACACCACTTTTAGGCTATCCCCAAAAACTGGTATATTGGTGTCTGTGGCATCCCCAAAAACCAGCATCTTTGACTGCTATCCTTGAAGCATGTCTTGTCATCCCCTTCCCGGAAATGCTATGCAATATAACAAAAAAATTATGTGTGTGTGTGTGAACGCAGGTATATGTAAAATTTTAGAAGCCTAATTGTACATGACATCAAGATTCAAGTTTAAACATAAACACAATGCATCAAATTGGAGATCCAATGCTCAATATTCATTGATTCAAAAAAAGCAGCAAAAAAAAAGTCATTGCTTTCATTGAAAATTTGAAGTATATAATGACAAAAGGCCCAAAGGCTACAAAATGTCCAACAAGAGGCATGCCAGTAAGATTATAGATATACAAATATACAACTAGACCTCCTATAGTTGAGCTTTATCTGGGCTGTCACTATCAAAATTGGCCTCTACCTCTGAACCAATTCCTATATAAAATTGTGATTCGTCCAAGGAGACATCAACCAATAGTGGATGCAAATGGAACTATGAGTTAGTTCTAGGGAAAATTTAGAGTTTGATAAGGAGTGTGGAGGGCCCACTAATAAGGGGAATGAGGCTAGTTTGTGCCCCCTCCCCCTCAACTACTCTTTTCTTCATTCTTATGTTTAACTGTTTTCTTTCAATTAAAAAATTACGACACCATGGAGATACGAGGTCATCCCTGTGGCAGTTGAGGGGCATCTTGGATGTCCCAGGTCATCCTAGATACAACCAAGTGTCCAGTGATTCCCATGTTGTCCTTGTGTCCCATGATCATCACCGAGGACAGATCTGAGGAAATAGGGAAGACAGATCCCCATGTAACACACATTTTTTCCAAATCGTGACATCAAATTTTAGTTATGCCACTTTGTAGGCCTCCATAGTGTCCAAAAAAAAGAGCAAAAATAAATTTGATTAATAGCCGCAAATTACCAAAGTAGGAAGTGGCTCAAGGAACTTTATGGGCACAATCGATCTCCTTGATTTGAAGATGTGATCCACTTACTCATATGTCCTTAGAATAGATCTTATCATAAATTTGTATGCATCTCACAACCCAATCCATACTTTACAATTCCTCTTACATTCAATGTTCCCAAATGTTGTTTAATGAAAAGGATCTTGTGAGGCTAGGATGGCAAATACAAATAATTCAGTAAGAAGAATATGACAAATACTGTTTACATTCTGATAAATACCAGGAATTCACTCAACAGGGTAGTAGAAAGTCCATATTTGAATGTTAGATCCACTCCCCTACACTTACGTACAAATAAAATATTACTATTTTAGTGAAAAGCTCCAAAAACCAAAATATTGAATCTTGCCTGTTAAAATCTCCAACTCGTAATCTGTAAGATGCTTGCACATGCTCTGGTACAAGCGGCCCACTCAATACTTTACGACCTTGTGTTGAAGCAAAGATTCCATCCTCAAGAAGCTTCAACTTTCTATCATCATTCTTAAACTTCTCTACATTACCTTTCTGGATTTGCATATCCTGTGTTCTACCAAATTCAGACTTGGTATATTGGCATTCCTTCCATGTTGGGCTATCACACTGATCATCATCAATGATATCAAATTGCCCTCTGCAAAATTTACATTGAAAAAACCTTATAACTTCAGTTATACTTTGTAAACTAGTCATTACTCTATTGAAGCTTAGAACCATTAAGATCTCTAATTTTAAAACCAATTTCAGTTACATCCTCTAATCCAAAATGTATTCTTTAAATAATGGCTACAAATCTAATTAAAAATGATTATAAATCAAAATTATAAAGTAGTTATAATATCAACAAACAAACCATATGTAGATATTATTTGTCCAGAGGAAACTCAAAGATCCCACTATTGATACAGATTATTACTCTATTTGGCTTCCACATAACTTATTATTTATTAAAAAAATGGAACCATTGTGCTTGTATTATCCTCAAAATAAAATGAAAAGAAATTGATAGCTTGAAAACAAAAATTCCATACTAGAGACCATTTAGACACCGAAGTGGTAAAGTAGATGTCAGAGATCCTGGCTGAAAGCGTGTCACATGGCCTCCATCTTGTAAACTCGGTGGTGTTACAAAAATGTTTTGTGGCCTCTAGATTATCATTTTCAATTAACAAAATGATAATCTTTACACATTCATAACCCAATTATCAAGTGTCAAGGGGTAAAAACTCTCTTCCGTAAAAGTATTTGATTGTAGCCTTCTATTCCAAAACTATTACCTATTAGTTATGGTAAATAAGCCCCCCTACCTTTTCAGCAGTCTCATCTTTATGTGTGAGGGGGGACACGACAGATTGAATATATGATGGTTTATCAATTTGGTCCTTGTTTTTCTTTGTTGGAATTTGAGGCTCCGCCTCATATTTTGTGGCAGAAAGTTTGTCATCATCTTTAATCTATGTATAAGGCAACAAAATTAGACCAAGGTATGGACATAGAATAAGAAAGACACAAAAAGTATCTTATCAATACTTAAATATATATCAATACAATGAAAGCAAACATGCATTACTACACCAGACTTCCCACTTAGTTGTCAGGAGGACTGTATATTCCATACCAGAGTAGCTTGAGCTTTTAAGTCCTCGAGATCGAAGTTCCAAGCATTGATCCCTTGCTTGTACTCATTCTAAATTCATAAAATAAGATGACAATTTAGCAAAGAAGAATTTTAATAAATCTTTATAATTATGCTAACTCTGATCCAGTTTCTCTTCAAACTCATATTTGCATTTGTGAATGAATAAACACCTTTATACATGTCCAATCAGTAAAAGTTTTCTACAGAATTCTCATTTGCAAGACTTTGGTATGAAATATTTGGATTAGATCATAATATTGAACTTGAAAAATACATATAATATGCTTAAACTATAACTAGAACACTAATAGAGCACAACAAAATTAGTAAAATACACATTAAATCAGTTCAACACAGTGATAAAGCATGACAAAACTTGAAGAGTACAGATAAACTGTCAATGGAATAGAGTGAAAGAGCAATGAATGATCTCCACAAGAATAACAAATTAAAATCTAATTTACCACAAAGAAGTATGGGAAATGCTAAAAAAATTTGTGGCCTGCGTGCAAGAGGGTTGGAGGAACAAGGGTAGAAACAAGTTGGGTTAGTTTAGGTTAAGTTTTTCCTGTTTTCATTTAAAGTTTCCTAAGGGACTTCTCCAAGGAGAACCAGATCCTGGATACCATCAAGAACTGATATGGGTACAGGAGAGAGGAGGGGTGGTTCTGAAAAATTAGGTATCGAAGATGGCATATTTTTTACCCCCAATTGTATATAACTTATTAACACTTAAACAGTGGAAGTGGGAAGTGCATCTCCAAACACTTGGGACTCATCTCATGTGGAAGAAAGGTTGGGGATAGTTAAGAAGTCTCTAGAACTCCCTGTTGTTTTCAGGAGACATCCCTAAAAATAGAAAAAACTATAAATTTTGATACGAAGTGTGGAGGGCCCACTAATAAGGGGGATGAGGGTAGTTTGTGCCCCCTCCCCCCCACCAACTCTTTTCTTCATTCTTATGTTTAACTATTTTCTTTCAATTAAAAAATTATGACACCATGTAGGTACGAGGTCATCCCTGTGGCAGTTAAGGGGCACCTCTGCCACCTCATCTTCCTGCCTTTTTTAGTTGTTAAGAAGCTCCTCCAAACTAGCCCTAATCTCATTGTTTTCCACTCGCCAATAAATCAGGGAGGCTATTTAAATCTATACACCCTAACATGTTCAAGTGTTGCAGCTGTGACAGGTTTCCAATGGAATTAGAGAGCTTATTTAAATGTACACACCCTTCTATATTCAAGTGTTGCAGCTGTGACAGGTTGCCAAATGAATCAAGGAGATTATTTAAACGTCCACACCCTTCTATGTTCAAGTGTTGCAGCTGTGATAGGTTGCTAATGGAATCAAGGAGGTTATTTAATCAGGGAGCTTATTTAAATGTCCACACCCTTCTATGTTCAAGTGTTGTGTTGCAGCTGTGACAGGTTGCTAATGAAATCAAGGAGGTTATTTAAACCTTTAAATTTTCCTATTATATTCAAGTGTTGCAGCTGTGAGAGGTTGACAATGGAATTGGGGAGGTTATTTAAACCTCTACAACTTTCTATTTTCAAGTGTTACAGATGTGACAGGTTGCCAATGGAATCAGGAAGGTTATTTAAACCTCTACAGTCTTCTATGTTCAAGTCCTGCAGCTGTGACAGGTTGCCAATAGAATCAGGGGGGTTATTTAAACTTTTACACATTTCTATGTTCAAGTGCTACAGCTGTGACAGGTTGCCAATGGAATGAGGGAGGTTATTTAAATCTATACACCCTACCATGTTCAAGTGTTGCAGTTGTGACAGGTTTCCAATGGAAACATGAAGTTTATTTAAACATTCACAACCTTCTATGTTCAAGGTTGCAGCTGTGACAGGTTGCCAATGGAATCAAGGAGGTTATTTAAACCATGACAATATTTTAGTTTCAAATGCTGCAGCTGCAATAGATTGTCAATAGAATCAAGGAGGTTATTTAAATCTTTGAAACTTCCTATTATTTTCAAATGCTACATTTGTGATAGGTTGACAATGGAATCAGGGAGGTTATTTAAACCTCTACAACTTACTATTTTCAAGTACTGTAGACGTGACAGGTTGCCAGTGGAATAAGGAAGGTTATTTAAACCTCTACAATCTTCTATGATCAAGTGTTGCAGCTGCGACAGGATGCCAATAGAATCAAGGAGGTTATTTCAACTTTTACACCCTTCTATGCTCAAGTGTTGTAGCTGTGACAACTTGCCAATGGAATTAGGGAGCTTATTTAAACCTCTACAGTCTTCTATGTTCAAGTGTTGTAGCTGTGACCGGTTGCCAATAGAATCAGGGGGGCTATTTAAACTTTTACACATTTCTATGTTCAAGTGCTACAGCTGTGATAGGTTGCCAATGGAATGAGGGAGGTTATTTAAATCTATACACCCTACCATGTTCAAGTGCTGCAGTTGTGACAGGTTGCCAATGGAATCAGGAAGGTTATTTAAACGTTCACACCCTTCTATGTTCAAGGTTGCAGTTGTGACAGGTTGCCAATGGAATTAAGGAGGTTATTTAAACCATAGTAACAGAAATCTGCAAAAAAACCCGATTAATCGCGATTTTTAAAAAATCTGCAGGCTAGACGATTTTTTCCCCGATTTTTTGAAAAAATCTTTGACCTTTTGGTCAACAATTTTTTCCCATTTAAAACTGCAAAATCACCAAAAAAATTTGTTTAAAACCTACAGAAAAAAGCAAATAAAATTGTGTTGATTTTCACGTGAAAAAAAAAACGATGAGACTATAGCTTGTTGCTTACAATTATGCTTTGATACATTTTTTCCAAGCATCCATAGCCTATTCGAAAGCACCTGTTTTAGGCTTTTAGCCATAGCAGCAAGGAAGTGAACTGTTTGATAAAATGCTTTGGTAGATATGTATGAAAAATGTCGTAGCATAGACAAGGCAATGAACTGTTTGAAAATATGCCTCAAAGAAATGTGGTCTCATGGTGATGGAATGTCATCACAATCCATAGCCATAGGCATTCATCATGGCATTCCATCACCATGAGACCGCATTTCTTCGAGGCATTTTTTCAAAAAGTTCACTACCTTGTATGTGTTATTGCTTACTATTATGCTTTGATAGATTTTTTCCAAGCATCCATAGCTTGTTCAAAAGCACTTGTTTTAGGCTTTTAGCCATAGCAGCAAGGCAGTGAACTTTTTGATAAAATGCTTTGGTAGACATGTATGAAAAATGTGGTAGCATCGACAAGGTAGTGAAATGTTTGAAAAAATGCCTCAAAGAAATGCAGTCTCATGGTGATGATTGTCATGGCATTCCATTACCATGAGACCACATTTCTTTGAGGCATTTTTTCAAACAGTTCACTGCCTTGTCTATGCTATTGCTTACTATTATGCTTTGACAGATCTTTCCAAGCATCCATAGCTTGTTTGAAAGCACCTGTTTTAGGCTTTTAGCCATAGCAGCAAGGCAGTGAACTGTTTGATAAAATGCTTTGGTAGATATGTATGAAAAATGTTGTACCATAGAAAAGGCAATGAACTGTTTGAAAAGATGCCTCAAAGAAATGTGTTCTCATGGTGATGGAATGCCATGACAATCCATCGCCATAGGCATTCATCATGGCATTCCATCACCATGAGACCACATTTCTTTGAGGCATCTTTTCAAACAGTTCACTGCCTTGTCTATGCTATTGCTTACTATTATGCTTTGATAGATTTTTTTCAAACATCCATAGCTTGTTCAAAACTATTTTAGGCTTTTAGCCATAGCAGCAAAGCAGTGAACTATTTGATAAAATGCTTTGGTAGACATGTATGAAAAATGTCGTAGCATAGACAAGGCAGTGAACTGTTTGAAAAAATGACTCAAAGAATTGTGGTCTCATGGAATGCCATGACAAGCTAATGCAATTGGCAGCTGCTCCTAGTTATTAGTTATGCAATGTGAAGTAATTGCATAACTGCTTAGGTTGACTTTGTAAAAAGCTATATTGTAATTGAAATTTTGTCATCTATCAGCATCTAGTTATTAGTTATGCAATGTTAAGTAATGCTTTGAGTTTGAAAGATGTGTGATGCAATGAATGTAATCAGCGATATGAATATAAACTACAAAAATCTATTTTCTACATTTCATTAGTTAAACTCTTTATTTTATTTTCTCTCTATATCTCTATGCTATGGAAATGCCTTTCAATTTTTAAAAAAAATAGTTTTTATCTCTTGTTCTACAATTTTTTACGTTTTTTTTAAATCCAATTTTTTCCTAATTTTTTCATGATTTTTTCCTGATTTTTTCAAGAAATCTTATACTTTTGGTTTGCCGATTTATTCCCCAAAAGATTTTTGTTGCTATGATTTAAACCATGACAATATTTTAGTTTCAAATGCTGTAGCTGCAATAGATTGTCAATAGAATCAAGGAGGTTATTTAAACCTTTGAAACTTCCTATTATGTTCAAGTGCTGCATTTGCGATAGGTTGACAATGGAATCAGGGAATTTATTTAAACCTCTACAACATACTATTTTCAAGTACTGCAGACATTCAGGTTGCCAGTGGAATAAGGAAGGTTATTTAAACCTCTACAATCTTCTATGATCAAGTGTTGCAACTGTGACAGGTTGCCAATAGAATCAAGGAGGTTATTTAAACTTTTACACCCTTCTATGCTCAAGTGCCGCAGTTGTGACAACTTGCCAATGGAATCAGGGAGCTTATTTAAACCTCCACACTCTATTATATTCAAGTGTTGCAGCTACAACAGGTTGTCAATGGAATCAATTTCAGATTGGGTTCTAGGTGCATGTAGTGATGCAGGTTTAGTGGATGAGGGCTGCACATACTTCACACGTTAGTAAACCTTATTGCATTACAATTTACATAAATAGTTGATCATTAGGTGTGCATGGTTGACCTTCATGCCCATGTTGGCTATATTGAGGACACCCTTAACATTATTACTAGGATGCTAGTTAAATCTGTGGTACATGTGGATCATATATGAATATAGGCTGAGTATTTCCAGCAACACTGCTTTTTTAGTTGGATCCTAAAAATGCTACAACTTATGTTGAAGGATATATTTTGCATGCTATAGAAGATATTGGAAAAACCAAACCAATTAATTTGAACATTCAAGCAAGGCTTTTAGCAAAGGATAACGTAAGTAGCACCATTGCATGTTCTTGGGTGTTGTTATGTATACTTCTTGACATAGAGTATGAGCAGAACTGTTGCATGTTCTTGGATGTTGTAAACATGTATCTTGTTGTCATCATCACAATGTATTTCATTGTAACATGGATCATTTGTTGTAAGAAACTAACATTGTAGCATGGTTCAAGCATCACAAAGGAAGGAATGTTGTAGTTTCAATATGAGTAGGCACAAACTTGGATCTCAAAATGGGAAGGGAATTTTCCTATCTTGATTGTAAGAGTTTGTTAGACCAAAAGCTCAGGTATATTCCAAATGGATTCCAAAATGAGTTATCAATTGGTTTAGTCATGAACAGAGTAGACAATGTGAACAGAGTATTATATTTAGATAAAGGGTCAAATAAAGCATCAAGTTGTGAAGGAACAAAACAAGGAAAAGTACACTGGACACTAATACAATTGCATAGACATCAACACAGTTGCAGTTTCATCCATGATAATTATAATTTTTAACTACAAAAATGAAGTGTAACAACATTGTTTGGAACTTCCTATGACTAAAACTTCTTGGAAGATTTTGAAGACTTATTTGTAGGAGAATTCATAATGCTAAGGAAATGAAAGGTCGTGTCTCTTCATTTCTTCTTTGGAATACTATATATGGAATGTGAGCTCGGACTTCATTAGGCAAAGCCAAAGAGGACAATCGTGCATTGTACCTTCTCTGAGCCAACAAGAAAAGGACAATGTGTTGTACCTTCTGTGAGCCAACAAGAAAAGGACAATCAAGTGTTGTACCTTCTCCAAGCCAACAAGAAAGAGGACAATCATGTGTTTTACCATTCTCCACCATTGAGGGGAACAATCATGTGTTGTATCATCATTTTTTATGGGTAATATACTCAGGTAAAAGGGCATTGCCTCTACCAATTGGATTTTTCACCCCACATTGGGCTTTTCCCAGCTCAAATATGGTGTTATTTTGCAATAGCTTATTTTATAAGTAGCATAGCATAATCATCAATTAATAAACAACTATCATTTAATTATGAATTAAGTATCATAGTGATAAATCTTGGTTTTGTAAATTCTACAAGTATAGTTCTTGAGAAGTTAATAGATCAAAAAGATATGGGAATATAAATATTCCCATAAGTCACAATTTTCAAGTCAATATTCATTGAATAACTGCACAAGTGAAATGAAAGTTACAAAATTTCTCTACTTTATCCTGTTATAGGTAGAGAGGGAAATGCATAACTTGTAACTCAAATTTTCCCTTTTATGAGGAATATTTTCACATCAATAGAAGGAAAAAATGTATATCATTCCTTTAATGTGGAGATATACTTTATGACAATAGTGCAAACCATATTCATAAATATTTAAAAATAGAATGAATGAGATTTGAAGAGAAAATAGCATCCAAACCAATGTCTTCATTATCAAAGCAGAATGTGAAACAAGTTAAGAATTATTACGTTGGAAACCAGTCTAGTTGCGATCTATGGTAAAGAATGGCAGTATGCCCATTGACCTCTTCTACCAAGCTTCCATATTGAAAACTACAATCCCACCTACAACAAAAGAAGATGTAAATAGTTATAAAGAGACAATAAAACATATTGTGGAAAGAAGAGCCAAACATATTTTTAATAGTGTCCAATGGAACACATACTACAAACAAAACTTACTCGTATCGAGTTTCATCCATCCCAATTATAAGCTCAAAAATTACTTCACATGTAGCATCCACAACACCTATTGCCTTCATTGCTCTACTGCAACTTTGTGGCTGCACACACCACTTACTCTATAACTATTTCTATGAACACAACAATAATAAAATTCTTTTAATTGAATTGAGAAGTTAAATCACTTTTCTAATTGTATTGAAAATTAACAAGTGATATACTAAGTAGTCAACTTCCAAAAGCTCTTCAAAGATCCTAAGACCTATACAAAAAAAAAACTATAAGTAACGATCCTGTTGTTTTTAAGTATTTCTCAAAATTTGATCCTAATTTCCATTCACAACAAATAAATTAGTAGAAAGTTTCATTTGCTACATTTTTTCAATTGCTTAATAATATTTGAAACCCTCATTCAATTATCATTCCTCCTATTTTTCCACAAACTTTTTTATTCTTCCAAACATTTGGATCATTCTGAATACTTTCCCACCCTCATAAAATCGTTTTTCCATACTTTGTGGAGCATTCTCCCAAGTTCTCTTATGTCGTTAGGTATATTTGTTTTATTTTGATTTATGGTTTCCATTTAATTTTTTCCCATGTTGAGCTGTCGGAATTAAGGCTTGTTCAAAGGACTCTGCAGAAGGTGTTGGTGGTCATGAAGGATTTGGTCATAGATGCCAACTTCAATTGGTTGGAAACTAGGTTTTTTTATAGGCCATGGATTCAAGCCATGTGACCCTAGTGGCTATATTTTTGAGGTCGGCAGGCTGAAAGCATTTCAAGTGTGACAGGAATATTCCATGGGGATGAATCTCAACAACATGGCCAAGATGTTGAACTGCACTAGTAACAATGATATTATCACCATCAAGGCTAACAATGGAGAGAATATTGTTACCTTCATATTTGAAAGCCCCAACTAGAATAAGATCTCAAACTTTGAAATGAAGTTAATGGACATTGACACCAAATGTTTGGTTATTCCTGAGTCTAAGTACCAATCTATCATGAGGATTCCATAACAAGAGTTTGCTCATATCTGCAAAGATTTGAGCATCATTGGTGACACAATTGTTATTTCTATGACTCATAAAGGATTGAAGTTCCCTACCAAGGGTGATATTGGAAGTGCAAATATTGTTTGTAAGAAAAATACCTCAGTTAACAAGCTATAGGAGGCCATGGCCCATAGATTTTGAAATGTAGGGATTTGACAACAATGTATGAAAAATACTCTTCTATAGAAAATATTTCAAATTATTCTAATTGAAACCATGACCCTGCAACAACATTGTGGGAGTTTGAAACAATATTGAGTTATACTAGTTCCTCAATGGGGGAATTCCTAGAAAAGGTGGGTTTTAAATGTTGGATGCAGGGTACCCCAACAGATGAGACTAAGTGCAAATGTATGGGAGCATGAAAGCAAGAGACCTTCCCATGAAATATGAGTTTAAGGCCGGAACAAGAGAAAATCCCTACATGATCAACAAGCAAGGATTCCATGAATTTTCAATTTTGAGAGGATTTTCAAGCCCTAACTGTCTCAAGATAAGTCTTTAATAAACATCACTCCATCCCACATGACATGCTAAGGCATTAAAAATTAAGTAGCACAAACAAAAATAACTAGCATTCAATGAAATTCTTTCTTTCTATCCCAAACAGTAACAACATAATATGGCATGCAAAAAACATTTGTTAAGACTTACAAGAAGAGTTGATGCCCCAAAGATCATCATCCACAAAAAGTTAGTTGTTCGCCTGTCAAACGGTCCACGCTCTAAATGCACACCATACCTTGCTTTGTAAACTCTAGTGTTATATTTGTGTTCATGAAAAGACTCCTCCAAACTCTTCCTCACTGGTTTTGACCTTTCACTTCTCCGATTTGGCGAGCTGCAGCTTGAAAATAAGGTTTTGACAAGGGTTTCAGAGTATGTTTATTAAAATGAAAATTGCCGCCCAGATCCTAATAATGAACACATTTAGGTTTGGCATTCTTTATCCTACGTAGTTAATGTGTTCTCAATCTCAAACAAATAACTACAAAAAAAAGTACATGAACCATTATAGGATTAACACCAAATACATATCAGAAAGACAATAAATGCAAGAACTTGATAGTTTTTTTAAAAAAGAGCTTTCCAAGAAACTCAACAATCTAAAGCTACACCAGTCAATGAAAAATGCAAAGTAGTAAATAATTCCAACAGCTAGTTCACAAATCATTTGTGGACTTAACAACAAATACACAATGCATTTCCTTCCAAAGAGATAACTAAGAAAGAACTGAATAGTTTAGAAAAGAACTTTGCAAGGCCCTTAACAATCTAAAACAACATGAGTCAATAAAATTTGGAAAAATTGTAATGGTAACAATCAAAAGGAAACAAAGCATTTTATCCCATTCCATTTTGAGAAAAGATTTTGGTTTCTATTGCAATATCTTCTACTACCACAATGCTCCCATCTAAGGAGAACCTCAAGGTCCTAACAGACTCAACTCTATTGCTCCAAGCCTTCCACTCACCATTAACTGAATCGGCTGAGGATCTCTTCCCAAACTCATTTGATTTGTTTCTTGTTGTTGAAAAGCCTTCTTGCTTATGTGATTTTTCTGAGATAAAACCATCATTTTGATTATTATTCAAGTCTTTTTTCCCATCTTCTGTGCCAAATTTCTTATCCTTACTCGATTCATTGCCCCTTTATTTCCCTTTTTGTTTTTTTCTGCTCCACGCTTTCTCAGCATTTCTACTATTTCAGGGCGCAACCTACCAAGTAATTCATTTTGTGCTTCTTCAATCTCATTTTTTGGCATTGCTTGTAAATTTGCATGATTTTATGCATCTATTTCTTCAATATCAACCTGTGGCTTCAGGCCTTCCCTTTCGGTCCTATAATCATAAGCCTTCTCAATGTGACCTTTAATTATTTCTTTTGTTGTGTCAAATCTTGCATTAATCTGTATGCTATCAATATTTCTAACAATAGTATCACCACTCTGCATAGAAGCTGAAAAGCTCGTATCTTCAATGGCATTTTCTTCTTTAGAGATTTGAACCAACTCACCTAGTTCCCTTGTAATTCCTGCTGATAATTCTCCCGTCATTTGCCTATCAACAGTCAATTTTGCTGGTGATGATTCTGGGCTCAGTTGAGCAGGAAGAGCTTTCATGTCCTTGATTTCATTATGTGCTTGAGGAATTTCTTGTTCTTTCCCTTCATCAATAGAGGTTATCATGGTAGGCTTATCCATTTTCTTACTTTTAGTCAATTTCTTACTAGGACACTTTTCCATTTTAAGCTTCTCTTTCCAATTACTAAAATCTATAGTTTTTTTCATTCTCCTCTCTAGGGGACGTGCATGAGCAGCAAGAGATTCCACACTTGAATCATCTGCATCCTTAGTGTCCTCAACCATCTCCTCTAGTTAAGAGTTAATAGGTTCCCAGTGCTGCAACACTTATCTTAAGAAAATCAGTAATAACCCAAACAGCAAATAAATATTTTTGTACAACTAAAAAGAATTACTACCATAGATAAATCAAATATATACATGCTAACAGTTATAAATGTTCACAAAATACTTTAAGTTTTGACATACATAGAAGAGAAGATTCAAACAGATGAATATAAAACTGTTGAAAGAAAAGAGATGTGTATAGGACCAAAATTTCCTAATTTCTAGGTACAGCCAAATGATGATTATGTAAATACCAAATACTTTTAACACTTAAAGCTACTAAAGTGTAGCTTAAGCGATTTCAAATGTTAACAGATATTACCATAGAACCTTAATTTTCAATGAACATGCAAGAAAGGATAGCTAAGGAAAACAAATCAATAAGAACACAATCAACATGGCACCAAGCACACATTACACATTCAAAATCCAATGATGTTACTGTCATGAACCTAAAGCATAATCTAGTGTGGGCATAAACATGCACACTAAAAGTACAAGTATGAACCTCAGGGAATTAATTTTCATGATAATATGAGATAATAAGTCCAATATGCAATACAGTATGACAAATAGTTGATGGTAGTAGGCGGAAGAGAAGAGATTAATATGTTGCCAAGTGTGTGTGTGTGTGTGTGCGCAAGAGAGAGAGAGACAAACAGATAGATCCAAATGAATTTTTAGTGTTCCTCAGGAACATATCCCTAGGGAAAAGATACCCATCAATGATGTTAAATTGAATTACACATAAAACATGGGCAAAAAAAATACAAAACAAAAAAAATTACCGGGCCTTCTAAGTGATGACGAGCTTTGGGAAATGGTGCGACTCTTGGCTCTGGAAATGTAATTTTCACTTTGCTTTCGTCGGAGAAACCCTTTTTTGTAATGGTGTCGATGAGCTTAGAACTCTGAATTCCTGGCATGGCCTTCTGAAGAGTTGGATTTATAGGCACGGGAACCTTTTTTTCGTCTGTGAGTTGAATAACCTTTGGAATTTTCTTTGAAGATTTTGCATTACTCGCCATTGGAACTCTCTACCTGTTGTTGCAAACAAAATTGAATGGAGTTTTGGGGGTTTTAGTTCTTTAAGCTCGTCAATTTGGCTGTTTGAGAGGGAGTTTTGGGACTAATGAATTTCGATATGCTATTTGTGTATCGCAGTCATATGAGTTTCTTTCCCCGTCGCTCCTCCAAACTATTCCTTGCTGGTATTGATCTCATATCTCCAATTTGGCGAGCTGCAACCTGAAAATAAGGTTTTGACCAAGGGGTTTAGAGTATGTTTATTAAAATGAAAATTACTACTGTAAAATGAAAATTATGGCACCCATTAAGCCCGCTAAAAAAAATTCGCAATGGAATATTAATAATATAAAAAAAAATTAGTATTTATATAATATAATATAACATAATATAATAGAGTATTATATAATATAATATAAATATTATATTATGCGGGTGGTAGGGCGGGAGCCATTCGAGTTTGGCAGAGGGGACGTGGCAGTTTATGCCAGGGTGTTTGGTGACAAGGCTGAAGGGGATGATGTGGACAGTTGCTCTTGCTAAGTGATGGGTAGGAAACGTCATGTCAACGAAGTATGTGTTTTAATGAGGGAGCATGGTTTCAATTTTTGAGGCCAGTTTGAGCGCATTAATCTGAAGGTTTTAGTCATTTCGGAGTTAATTGACACATTTGGAGGGGATTCATTAGTGGAGGTGATGGCCATGTAGTACTTGGCATTAATTCATTATTAAGAGTTGGCTTTAAGGCCGAAGCAAGGGTCATTTCGTTTCCATTTTTATTTTCTTCTGGGTTTGATGAATGGTGCTTTCTATCTGGCTAGGAGTGGTTGGAGCTTAGGTGACAATATTGGCCAAGGGCTCTCAGTTCATAGTGGAGGTGTCGGTGGATGGGCTGGCACAATTTGGGGTGGATACCCTAATTTCCTTGAAGTTGTCAGCTCGGCATTAAGTTTTGTTTAGAGAAATAATCGATCAACGTCTAAAAAGGATTTTGCTCAACAATGATCCTATGGTGGTTGTGGTGACTAAAATGATCCTACGTACTGGGCATTTGGAGAACAAGGAATATGGTAGGGACAAATATTTGCATATCTCATCTCATTTTCTAGCATTATTATTGGATAACAAGGTGGAGAAGGCAGAGGCGAAATTGTTGCTTGAAAAAATGTTTAGAGAGGATCCGGTGGAGGGAGTTGATGAGGTCCTGCGTATTGTGGTGGTTGGAAAAGGTGTTTCCCACCCTTGCGACTTGGAGCTCCTCTAGTCCTTGGATGAAGCAATCAAGCTATACCCGTTCCTTATCAATTTGAGTGGACTGACCCTTATGAAGCATAGGTTAGCGGTAATGGCAATGGAGTTCCTGAAGCAGTTCTTTGGGTTGATGGCGGTTGGGGGTGTGGAGTGGGTTAAATATTTTGAAGATTTTGCCAAAACTTAATCATTTTTTGTAAGTCTGGTTCACATTTTTGTCATTGTTAGAAGGTCTAGTTTTTTGTATGGATGTATGGGCGTTGGCCGGTTGGCCCCTTTTGTTTCTTTATGGCTCCAATTGGGAGTTTTTCTGGGTAGGTTGGCGAGTTTTTTCTTGGTGGTCCTATGGTTTTTTGGCATAGAAACTCGGGTGTTAATGGTGGTCTTTCCTGCAATGCAGATGATTGTAGCCGAAATATTATAATATTAATAAAAATAATAATACTTGCATACCAAATATATATATATATATATATATATATATATTATAATATTATAATATATTATATTATAAATATTATTAATATAATATAAATTATATTATAAATGGTCCGCTTAGGTAGGGGTCCCATGAAAGGGGCTTAAGCTCTATGGATTATGATCAAATTCGAAAGAAAAAAGAAAAGAGGAGTAATAGTCATTTATTTAGTTATTTATTTAGTCATTTTTATTTATCTGATATTAGTCATTTATTTAGTTATTTAGTTGTCATTTTACTTGGTGACCAAATTAGTCACCTATAAATGACCAAATTAGTCATTTATTTGCAATATTCTACTAGTGTTAGTCACGTGACTAAAAGCTTTAGTCACATAGTCATTTATTTGCCAAATTATACTAGTGGATGGAAGGATTAGTGATGTCATCAACAGAGTCTTTGAGACTATCCTTTTCGGTAGGATTAACATCAAAGGAAACTTGCACATCCTTAGCGACTTGGCAAGATGGATTTGTAGAGGCCACAATAGGATATTCATACCCTAGTCCAGGGAAGGTGGAATGGAAGGATGATGGTTGGATATCCTCAGCGGGATCATGATCAAAGAGTGGGTTATCATAGAAGTTTTGATCAAATAGTGGATTATCAGTGATATGAAAAGATTGAGTGGTAGTAGATATGGAATAGGTAGGTGTATCATCAAGATCCCAAGTGGTTTCAATCTCAGCACGGTCATCTTTTTGTATTCCTTCTATAGTTGTCTCAACATCATCATTAGAACTCTAACCCTTGTCAACAATAGTAGTAGTATCTTTTACTAGCAATTTATCCAAACGGTATTCTCCATTTCCCAAATCATGGATTTGGACCTTAGAATTTGATATTGCAATGGATGAAGTGGATGTTTTTGAAGATTCAGGATCAACACATGCTTGAGTATGTAGTGCTTCACTTTTGCTAGGGATGGTGATTTCAACTTTAGGACTGAGATTATGACAAGGTATGGAAGGATTAAGATCTCCTTGTATGGTGATTTCAACTCCATCATGAGGGAATTTCAAGCATTGATGGTATGTAGAGGACACTACTTGCATTTCATGTATCCAAGGTCCTCCAAGGAGAATATTATAAGGCAGTGGGAGATCAAGGACTTGGCAAACCACATCCTTCACCACAGGGCCAACTCAGATTGCTAAAATAACTGATCCTTCAGATGAACATTCCTCTTGATCATATTCCTTCATGGTACTCTTGTTACTAGAATAAATTTCTTCTTCTAGATATCCCAATGCATGTATAAACTTTAAAGAGCAAATATTTAAACCAGCTCCTCCATCTATTAGAACACATTTGACTAGACATTTATGGATCAAAACCTCAATATGAAGTGGAGCATTATGCGGATGGGTGAGTGATGCATCATCGTTTTCAGTCAATGATAGGCAATGAGGTGCAGTGGAGTGTCCCACCATAGCTTGGGATTGACAAACTTTCAAATTAGCTAGTACAATGTCTTGTTTATCATGAATTTGATTGTGAACTACATAAATGTTAAGAATGGTAGTCTCATAGACATAGTTTACAGTCTTTCCTTTATTGTTTGATGAAGAAGATTCCCATTTTTCATAGTTTGGAAGAGGGTTTTTAAATGCTTGATGATCTTCATTTGTTTGTTGGTGTCCTTCTATTGTGATGGTACCATTTTCTATCAAATCTTGGACTACATTCTTCAAGGCTTGACAATTATTCATTTTGTGTCCCTTGCACCTATGATAATCACAATAGTATGCATCATTTCATGATGGAGGCTTCACACTGGGTTCAAAATTTCGTTGAGGCAGTAAGGTGATAACGTTATTTGCCATCAACTCTTTAAAGGAAGATTCTAGAGATTGACCCAATGGAGTAAAAGTTCTTCTGCTGGAGAAGAATGAAGATCATTGTGGATTCGTGCCTAAAGCATTATTATTGTTGTTCCCACGGTAACCTTGATTGTTGTAATTCCCTTGATTGGTATTGGAACTTTGATTCAAATTATTCCTCGGAGGAGGATTGTTGCCTTGATTAGTGATCGAATTGACATTGTTATAGCTATTGTTATGAGGAGCACTTGGAGTACTAAGAACAAATGGCTTAGTCGATACATGATTTGCATCTACAACACCATCATTCACCACGTTTTTGTTGCAAGTCCAAAACTTATATTTTTCATTATTGTTGTGGTGATTTGAAGAGCTAGGATTGTCCTTATCAATTTTAAGTATCCCTCTCTTGACCAAAGCACCCTCAATGGTTATGGCATTATCAATCAGTTTCTCAAAAGAGGGAGGACAATGCAAATTCAAACGATAGCTCATTTATGGATCTAAGTTGTTGATGCAGATGTCCATCTTTTCCTTTTCAGGAACAAGACTTGAATATCTAGCAAACAATCTTCTCCATCTCTGAAGAAAAGTAATGAAAGTTTCACCAGGTTTTTGCTTAGCTTTGCAGAGATCTAGCATAGTGATTTGATGTTGGATGTTGTAGGAATATTGTGATATGAACTGGTTGATTAATTCCTCAAACATCTTGACAGGAGGTGTGATTTTCAATAGTCATTCCATAGATTGGCCACCAAGACTCCTAGGAAACAAACGCATTAAGTGTCCTCATGAGAAAATTATAAAGTCATGTTTTGGAAGTCTCTAATATGATCAATTGGATCTGATTTCCCATTATAACGATCAAACTTTGGAACTTCGCAATGTTTGGGAAATGGGATCATGTTAAGACTACGATCAAAAGGATAAGGACAAATATCATCGATAGCATATTTCTTCGTTGTGGTTCCCCCTTGCATGTCTTTAATTTGTCCTTGCAGTGCTTTAATCTGTTGAGACAAGGTACTAAGATCAGACAAGGGTGTTTCATCAGGACTTCTCTTTAAATTCTCAATATCAAAATCATGAGGCAATTTAGCTCCTTTGTTAGCCAAATACAGGAAATATTTCTCTTTGTTGCACTCTAAAATCTTTTCTAAGGCTTTGTGAAATTTGGGATCGTGCTCGGCCTCTCTAAGGTGACATTCTTCATCTCATTCATCATCACTATCTACAAGAGTTCTTCTCATGTCTCTGTCGAAGGGGAACGGATTTTTTTCTCTTTTATCCATGTTGTTGAAAAGGGGATTATGACTCACACTATAAAGGGGATTACTACTCTCACCTTCTTCTTGAGTTTTTCGGGTATGATCTTCTTGTTGAATATCCTCTTTCAGCTTATTGTATTGAGATCTTGTAAAAATAGGCATATGATTTCGAAATGTTCTTCTAAACTTAGATCACAGTTTGATAAGTGCGAAAATGATGATGTTTTGATCCAATAAGATGAAAATATTATGATATGATCAAAGACGTTCCTAATTCTTGATTGTGGCTTCCAATGAAAAAAGAATATCAGAATCCTATTGGGGAAGTTGAATCAATTATAAAAAAAATTCTTGAAAGGTGCACTTTTAAGATTTGATCCTTGTTTTTGAAGAATGATTAAGTATATCAAATAACCTAGTTAAGATCACTGAAGGATTTGGTTGGGATGTGTTGGATATTCAATGGAAGGTTGTGGTAGATAATCAAAGTTGAGAGGTTGATTTTGATTGTTTCATTGTGATAGAGCTCTTCTTTGAAAATAGGCTCGGGAATATAAAGGGACTACAATGTACTCGTCAGTAAATCCCTTAACAAAATCTTGATACCTATGGAGAAACTCACGGTAATGGAGCAAGACGTTTCGAATTTTATACAAAAACTCTCTTTGTTGCAAGGTTTTCTTGTAACCTAAATGTTTCTTGGGTTTCTTGATCCTATTGGAAATTGATTTCCTGACAAATTTGGTTGATTTCCACTCTCTAAGCATGGGAGAAATTTCAAGATGCTACTGGACCAAAGATGTTACAAACTCAGATCTGTCAAAAGTAAAAATTCTAGAAAGTGACAAATGCACTACTCTGTGCCCTATATGCACTGCAAAAACAGGCATATGCGCTAGAGAAACAGTCAAATGCGCTACAACAGACCTCAGATGTGCTACAATATGTCTCAGATGCGCTATAGAAAAATGTTTTGAGAGTAACCAAAAATTGTTTACAGAATATTCAGCCTATGCGCTAAAACACTCAATGTGCGAAAATAGGCTCTAAATGCGTTGAACTAACCAGTGGATGCGTTAGAACAGACCTCATATGTGCTAAGATATACCCTAGATGCGCTAAAACAGTTTTCCAAGGTAGTTTTCTGAATAGTTTTGAGTAGTTTCAGCTAAAATTTTACATATTCATTTTGGATGATCTTTTATCTGGATTAATATGATTGAAAACACAACAAACACTCTAAAAACAATTTTTTTTAAGCCCTATACTATACATCAAGTGTATGTTCAAAATATTTTTCAAAAAGTGTTTTCACAGGTTTTGCACATAATAGACAATTCAGGTAGACTCACTCTTAGTACTCAAGTAGGTCATCATAATAACCACAACCCACATCTTAGAACTGCGTCGACTCACATAGCCATGTCACCCCCAAAGGGGCGCCTGTGTTTTTGTCTTTTCCAGGCGTGTACTCAGAGTGACAGAAGTGGATATCGGATCCCCTGAGCAAATGGTCATTGGCAGTTATATGGTGAGTGTCTTGGGGGTAGATTCTTCCCTCCCCTTGCACTATGATTATTAGAATGTTTGGGGACTAACACAATTGGCTACTACACTAGGTTCTTAGTAAGGGTTTTCGTTTGGTGCGGCAATAATAAACTCCCTCAAGAGACCTCCCAACCTTTAGAACAAAGGCTTTGGGGATGGTTATCTTGCACACTACTGTCAAATTGCGGACTTTCCCCGAATTCGCTTTTAATTATAGTGGGTTGGAAAACTTGGCTTTAGTTGTTCCCACTTAGGTCGTTCCTCTTGGGTGAGTACTTTTTCCCACAAGAGCAGGCCCTCTAAAGGATGTAATAAAACATTAAAATTGCATAAATTGAAAAAGAAAGTCTGGTATTTTGATCACCCAGTCAAGGGGAGAGCATAGACCTATTGCCACAGAAAAAGTAGACAATGTTCTTTTTAGAGCCCAAATGACAATGATTTAATCTATGTGAAGATATTGCTTCACAACAAGCATGGGATTCATTTTAAACACAAAATCGATGTGTGGTGGCTACCCTAGGATTGCTTCATTTTAAATTCCATGTCTATCCTAGGATTGGTTGATTTTAAATTGTTGTGTCTACCCTAGGGTTGCTTCTTTTTAACCAGAAAAAAGCTTTGTCTGCGGAAGGCATCAGACTCAAAACTTTGTTTAGTTACAAACTGCATGCGCTAAAAGGTCACACATATGTGCTAAAAAAAATAGTCAATGCGCTAAAACAGACATCATAAGTGCTGCAAAAAACCTTAAATGTGCTAAAATAAATCCTAAATGTGCTAATCTAAGAAAAAAAAAAATAGACAATTTTAAATGAAGTGAGATAAATGGATGCGCTATTCTATTCCCTAGATGCACTAAAGAAATTGTCAGATGCGCTGAAATAGTTCCCAGATGCGTCGAAAGACCTGCAGAAGCGCTGAAAGAAGCCCTAGATGTGCTAAGGAAACCCATGGATGCGCTAAAACACAAAATTTTCTGAAAAACCAAACTCCTCAATGCGAAATCCTGTCAAAAAAACCTGCAAGTAGATGTCAAAAACGGGGAAAATGCCCCACAATGGGCACTTGAAATGTGTGGTTGAAATTAAGTGTATCAAATGTAGATTAAAAACAAATCAAACACACCAATAAGACATTATATGGAAGAAAAATAATTAAAAACTAAAGCAACTCTTCATAACAGCAGTTTCTTCAATGATGTCCCATTGTCCTCTATCTCCAGTGTTTTTTGTCGATTCCAGCTTGCTCTCAGATCGTGTGCTAGGCTCAACAAACGGTCTTCCTAGAGAACGAGATTAAAGATGAATGAATGCTATGCTAAGATATTATTAACATGCTTAAACTAAACATGATTGCTAGAATGTAAAATTACGAAATCATGAATACTAAAGCTGATAATAATAATGCTAAAATACTAATCGCCTATTTCTAATGTGTGTCTATGTGTGTGTAACCAATGCTTGGATTCACAGGGGTATTTATAGAGTTTTTGAAAGATTCTGATTGGCTGATGTGATCAACGGTTGAAATCAAACTTGTCAAGATGAACGGTGAGAGATTCTAGAAGTTGAGAAAAAGATGGAAGGTTAAGAGAATAATGGAAGATGTTTCCTTCCCACAAAACCTTTCACTCAAAAATAGAGGCAACTTGCCATTTGTCATCTTTAGTTATGAGTTGGTTTTGTAGTTGAAGATAAATCCCACAATTAAATAAATAAATTTATTTAATTACATGTGACAAAGAATTTAGAAGTTTCTATAATTAAATATTTAACATTTAATTATGTTGAGAGATGAAAATGGAAGGTAATTAAATATTTAAAATATTTAATTATGCATGAAATGAGAAAAAGGTGTTAAATTAAATATTTGTAATATTTAATTTAACTGTGAGACGAAGAAAGTGTTTGGAGGAATATTCCATTATTTGAATTTAAACATTCAAATTATGAATAATATGATAATTAATTTAAACAAATTATAAAATTTATTTAATTTAATTAAGAGGAATATGGAAGGTGGTAATAATTAAATAAAGTTATTTATTTAATTAAGGTAGAAGAATTATAAAAGTGAACGATATAAATAAATAATTAAATTTATTTATATGTAGATGACTTTAGAAGCTTAATTAAATAATTCATATTTAATTAATTAACGAGTTTGATTAACCATGACCATTTTTAGATGTGTACACCATTCATTTGTCGAAGTTTCACTACTCTAGAATTGTTTATGTTATGGATATAGTATGGTCCTAGCCATCTAATCTTCAATTTCCCTTGTTTCTTGAACTTGTCATAAAGTAGTACCAAACCCCTTGTTTTGAATGTTTTAAGTCTTAAGTTCCTATGATGCCATGCTTTTTGTCTCTGACGCTCACATTGGTGGTTATACATTGCAATTTATCTATACTCATCTAATTTTTCTAAATCCTCTAATCATTGTATGAGGGATTGGTCATCTTCCAACTGTAGGGTGAATGCGGTATGTAGGTTGGGGACTATAAAATTCATAGGGACTATAGCGTTAGTGCCATAGACTAGTTGAAATGGAGTGAATTTGTTGGTTCTTTTATAGGATGTATAATATGCCCAGAGTACTGCAAGTATTTTTATCCCAATCTATTTTATTCCTAGCACACATTTTGGTGAGGGATTTCCCAATTATCTTGTTTAATGCTTCACTTGCCCCATTAGCCTATGGGTGATAGGGGGAGCTTCTATTGTGTGTTATCATGAAATTTTGTAGTAATTATTTTATCATTTTGTTTACAAAATGTTTCCCTTGGTCACTCACTATACTAAGTGGACATCCATATCTTGTAATTATGTTCTCATATAAAAATTTGGCGGCAATCTTTGTGGTACAATCCTTTGTATGTTTTTCCTCTGCCCATTTTGTGAGATATTCTACTACTGTTATGATGAACCTTGCTTTAGAATGTTTTTTCAGTGGACCAATAGGTCCAATGAAATCTATGGCCCATTTTTCAAAGGGATTTTGTGCTAGTATTTGCCTTAATGGAATTTCATCTCTTGTGGTAGGTTTCCCTACCCTTTGACAAATATCACAGTGTTTTGTGTATTCCTTAGCATCTTTATGAAGAGTTGGCCACTATAGTCCAAGTTGTACCTTTTTTGTTTTAGTTTCATTGGAGTTATGGCCCCCTACAACTTGTTTGTGTGCTTCCTTTAGGATTGATTTCCTTTCATGCTTATACACTACTCTTCTCAAGATATCGTCCCTACCTAAATGGTGTAATTCTTCTTCGACTAAGACATATAGGGCAGCCCTCTACACAAGTGATTGCTTCTCTCGCAATGAAATATCTTTGGGAAATTTCCCTATAGAAAGTAAAATGGAAATCTCCTATAACTCTGGTGCCACTTTAATGTGAAATAGATGTGCGCCAAGGAGATCTTCCCCTTGAGTGTTTGGTTCTTCTCTAGTCTCAATTCAGGATAAGTAGTTTGATCCTTGGTCATTTTTATTAGGTTTCACCATAATTTTGAAATCAAATTCTTGAAACAGTAGCAACCATTTACATATTCATCCATGTGTTACTGATTTATTAAGTAGATACTTAAGAGGTTCAAGCTCGGTAAAGAAATTGAATGGGGTGGATAGTAAGTAATGTATATATTTTTGTAGCGCATAGAACATAGCCAGTTCCTTTCTTTCAGTGGTGTTATAATTGTTCTTCGTGGCAGATATTTTTTTGCTAGCAAAGGCAATGGGATGGTCTTTGTTCCCTTTGGGTTGGGTAAGCACTGCTCCTATAACAATACCAGAAGCATCTACATGAATATGGAAAGGGTTGTTCCAATCTGGGAATATTAGGATTGGTGCTTTTGCAATCTTTTGTTTTAAAGTATCAAATGCTTTTAAAGACTCTTCATTCCATTCAATACTCCTACCAATTTTCTTCTTTAAGTGATCCTCTAATGGTGTAGCAATAATGACATTTCTTTTTTATGAACTTTCTATGATACCCTATATATCGCAAAAAATGTCTTAACTTCTGGTGCATTCTTAGGTAGCGGTAGGTTTAGTATTAGGGAAACTTTCATAGGGTCCACCATTAATCCTTCTTTACATATAATGTGGCCTAACAGAGTCCCAAAGGGTAACACAAAGGTACATTTCTTCAAATTTAGTGAAATTTTCATTCTCCTACATTTGTTTAGCATCATGCAAAGTACCTATACATGGTCTTTTAATAGCCCATAAATAGTCCAATCATCTAAGTAAACTTCTAGAAAATCATGTATGAAATCCTTAAATGTATTAATCATTATTCTACTAAATATTGCAGGGGCATTTTTCAACCCAAAAGGAATTACAGTGTACATATATGATCCCCATTCTATGAAAAAGGTATTTTTGGGCTGATCTTCCTCCTTTTTCTTAACTTGATGATATCCAAAAAAACCATTAGTAAATGAGTATATCTCTCTTTCTACAACTGATTCTAGGATTTCTTCAGTGAATGGGGTGGAAAAAGGATCATGTATGCAAGCTTTATTCAATTCTCAGAAATCTACGCAGATTCTTATCTCTCTGGTTTTATTATTTTGGATAACCATGAGGCTTATCCAATCTGCATCCCCTATCAGTTTGATGATTCTGATAGATAACATTTTGTCTATCTCTATTTTGACCTTTTTCTTCATATTTGGACTTAGTCTATAAGGTCTTTTCCGGACCGGTTTAAATCCTTCCTTTAGTTGAATTTTGATCACTCTTACCTCTTTAATCCCTTTCATTTATGTGAAAGTTTTGGGGAATAAATCTTGAAAATATGAGAGGGCTTCTATTGTCTATGCTACTACCATTTCATCCCAGTAGTCCCCTATCCTTGCCATCTTGGGGTCTCCTGCCACAATATTCGCTTGTCTTAGTTGGATGAGACTATTATAGTATATCTTTTTAGGTTCGATAGCTTCTTCTATTTCTCTTTCTTTGTGGTCTATTTTTTATTTCAGGAACATGTTCTTCATCATTTTGTGTTGCATAACAATGTTTTTGTGCTTAGATTGATTCCTATTCCAACCATTTAATATATTCACATATACCTTCTTCTTTAGGTGGAAAAGAGGGAGGTTGTGGTATCGCTATCTCCTGATCTTCTTCTGGTTTGAATATGATTTTCTTTATTTTGGATAATGTGATATGTATCTAAGGATTTTCATTGTCGAAAGAAAAAGTATGGAGGAAGTCTGTTGTTACTTCATCCCATGTTTTGGTTTCTCTGCATCTCTCTTGGTCAATGTACCAAGTTTTTGCTACGGGGTTTAATGTCCAATAGAATAGCCAAATGTATAGTTTTTCATCATACTCATACCCTTCTTCCCAATAGTATATACACATGTCTAAATGGTGTTACGGTAAGATAACTCCTTCATAGGTAGGTGTGTCCTTGTATTCTCCTACTTCCAGTAGATACCTTGCTTTTATTAGGGTTTTGAAAGTCTCCCACTTTATGATAGTCTATTTATGTGTGTTGTACCAACACATGGTAGTGCAAGTGAAGGTATGTGGTAGGATATCCATTTTGTGAGCTTTTGTTGTAAATATTTGTTCTATTTGTGAGATGTATGATAGTAAATCCCCTACTTCAAAATATTTAGGTAACTTAATGTGTGAGATTCCACGTGAAATATGATGGACATTGTGAGGTGCTTTTGTATTGTTCTTTTTGTCACTTTCTATGCTAGTGCCACTGTCATGTGGTATGTTTTTGCAAGTAATTCTTTTCCTGGCATCTTCCTGACCATAAAAAACCCTTTTGGAGCCAAAGATTCGGTGAGAATATACTTCGGGTTCATCTTGTATCCATGCTTCCAATATAGTCTCTTTATCTATGCTCTCATCAGTTTCATCTATCTCTAGTTCCCCTTCTAAGTTGGGTTCTTCCCAAATTTCAGTTGTAGGTAGCTTAGTTATGGTGTTCATTTTTTATTGTCATCATCTTCTTTTCCACATCCACCTCTTCTACATAGGTTTCTTCTTGATTCTTTCCTAAGGGGATGTCTACCATTCTCCTGCCATCTACAAATGAATTTTTTTCCTTGCATCTATTACTTCACGTGAATCTATAGACCATCTTAATCCCAAAAGTGCATCAAAGGAATCAAATGTTTCCTTAATTGTGACTACCTAAAAATCTACAATCTGTTTTACTCCTTTAACATTTACTTCTACCTGTCTCCAAGTGCTTAAGGTTTTCATTATAGAACCATCTTCCATACTGATATTGTATGTGGTAGGCTCTAGTGCGGATCTTCCTAGGTATTCCCATATTCCTTTTGGGATTAGGTTGACATAAACTCCTAAATCAGCCATTACCCTAGAGATCTTCATGTTATGAATTCGAAGGTTAATCATTATGGGCTTGGTTTTCCAATGCTTCCCTACTATCCGAACTTGCAGAATGGATTTGGTATTCCAATATTTAGTGATTTGTTTCAATTTTATGAGTAGGTCATTTTGTCCTACCATTTGTGCCAATTGTTTTAGTATTTTTACTTCTTGTTTTGAAAATCAACTGTTTTGTTCTCTCTCCTTTCCTTGTTCTTGTCAATTATTTTCCAATCCTATTCTAAGATTTGATCATGTTCCTGTTTAGTGGGATAGAATCCCTCTTCCCCCTCTGAGCTCTCTTCTTCTAATGGTACCACTTCCTGTCATTCGGTATTGGTACCTTGTATTGTGACTACAACCACTTTATTTTTTCTTTTTTTCCAGGGTCTTTGCGATACTCTTTTCCTGTAACACTTTCTTTTGTAATGTATATGGCATCCCTTCTTTCCTTGTGACATCTCCTTGTTTCCTCTTATGGGTTCTTGGGAACCTTCTGGAGGAGTCTTGCTCCTTTATTTGTATTATAAATTTGTAGTTCATCATTTTTGTTTTGTGGTGATGTGTTTTTATAATATTGATGTGCCTTATCACAATTGAAGGCATCATGATCTTCCTGGCTATAAAATCCACATTGTTTTCTTTTCTCCCCCCAACATTAAGTTGCAAAGTGTCACAATTTTCCACAATTAAAGCATGTGGAATTTTCTCTCCTTCCTCTTCCTCGGCCTCTGCCTCCTTAGAATGGACAATTGTTATTGTATGGCTCCAAATTTTGGGTGGTGTTTGCAGACCTCTGGTTTTGTTGCCATGGAGGAACTTTGTATCCATTATCCTGTGCATATAGTTTTCTTTTTGCCAATCCTTTTACATATTTCAATGTATGTTGGTATTTATTGCTTATTGTGGTAGATTCTTCCCTTAACTAGAATAGTTGTGATCAGAATTCTTCAGTATTGTGGTCATCCCACTCTCTGCAAACCCTGCAATAGAGTGAATTCACCTTTTTGGGTATTGTCCGGAGGTTTACCTGTAATGCATTTTCTTTCTTTTCCCCTAATTCTTTGGGACATTCATTTCTATCATGACCTTCTCTTCCGCAATATGTACACCATATGTTAGGTTTGGGTGTATATATTTCTCTTTTTTCCATAATATCTTGTTGAAGTCTTAACTATTCTACACGTAGTCTAATTTTCTCCAAGACTTTGTTTTCTTTTTCTTTGTCTTGCTTGCACCATGACTAATTTTCAATCTAGTATGTGAATGTAACTAATTCCAAATATATGTTAAAATTTCATCCATCAAGTGTTATTCTTTTTTCCGATAGGACTCTAGAGATGAACCACTCAATTTTTTGTTTGTCACTTAAAGGTTCTTCCAATCATCTAGTGACCTCTTTGAATCTCTTGTCAATTTTTTGATTGATTCATCTTCATGTTGTATTAGTTCCTAAAGTTTACTTACTCCTTTTGTACTTGTAATTTTGGTTTTGTAAAATTTTATAGGAAATACTGCTTGACCATTTCCTAGTCTTTTATTATGGTTTAGATAGTTCTTCTAATACCACTATAATGTTTCTCCTCAGATGGATCCAACAAAGTCAAATAGTTTTATGTTGTCTCTTCTTAGGTGTCGTCTCTACCATAGAGACTCTAGAATGAATACATGTTTGATTGCTTCGGTTGTGTCCTATCCAAACATAGGTAATTTCATGGTGGTATTCATGATTGGTTCTTCTTTTGAATCACTATATGTGTATGCTATATTAAATTATTTTTCACTCAATGTATCTATCTTGTCTTCCTCTTCCATGCTTTGTTGTCCTAGATTTTGTTCTACTTCCTTTGTTGAAATCCTTCTTGCTTCTATTGGCATTAGGGGTGACTCATGGTTTGAGAGTTGCATCTATTCAAAGTTTCTCTTCATTCTTGGAGGTGTCCATTTATTCGTTAATATCATTTGATTTTTAGATGGTGTCATTTTGTTATAGGGTGTTAAATTCATATAATTCTCTTGATTTGTTACTGCATCTTTGCTTCTTATCTTCAATACACTTGTGGTTACTAATTCACCCAAGAAATTATCATCAAATGTTGTTGTTACCTATTTTTCACTACGAGCTCAAATAGGTAGAGCTGAATCAAATTCATGAATTATAGGTACAAAAATTTTCAAGTTTTGCTAATTAGAGTATTCATGGTTCATCATAAAGATTAGATTACATTTGAATTACAGTTTTATTGTGCAAGTATTTAAAACAAAAAATTGAAAATTTGCATAATAATGCCTTTTATTCATTTTGACACTGAATCTCGCACAAGCCGCGAGAGTAACTGAATTTTATTATGACAATCAAATAATGAATACATAATTCAATGATAAGCTACACTACTAAAGATAACATAAACAGAAGGAAGAGATGCAATTCATCATTTCGTGTGATGACGAATCGCTTTCGCTTGTGTCTTCAGTTGTTGCATCTCCAAGCTGCAGCCTCGTTTCCGTTCTCCATGAACCTGTAAAATTGTGAAGGAATGGCGTTAGAGATGTACTCTAAGCAATGATGAATTAGATTCTACTCTATGCCTACGCTACCAACATGAAGGTAAATTCAATTCAATCAGGAATTCATCAAATGATTGAGTTACAAAGGCTGAAAATCAAGAAAAATATAGTTCAATGGAAGCTTTCGGCTTCGATTATTTTAACTAACTTGTTTGTTTCAATGTGCAGGAACAGGTTCGTCATGTTCCTAATCATCTTATCAAATATGTGGAGTAAAACGGGCTCCCACAAGGGTAGAGCCCGACATATCATAAGGACACCTCTCATTCACATTATTACATGAGAGTCATCAAGTATTATTGTCATCAAGCAGTCTAATGGCATGGTAAAACAGATTGAGCAATTATTTTTTACTCATCATTCAAAGGAAACAATTAAAGAAATTGATTGCATTTATCATCTCTTGTTTCAGCTCTGCCTTTCATTTTTATTCACATTTTGACAAGGCATTGAGCCCCTTTATACTGAAGGGAAAGCATAGCGTTCAGCAAGTCAATTGTTTCTTACAAATCCAAAGCAACATTCTCATATTTTACAATCAATGCAAATCATCACCAAGAGTTCAGCTGATCAAAAGAAACAAAGATATGACAAATAAACAGATACATAATCATAAGAAATGTTAGCTACATTAAGACAAAGTGAACAATTGACTATTATCCAGTCAAAGCTGTGAGGTACAGTTACTAAAGTAAATGCAAGAGCTGATGAGCTTTGAAGGATCAAGTGGCAGCAGCTTATGAGTTAAGTGACAAATGCATTCCAGTATGAGGAATGATGAAAGTTACAAGTGCACACTATTAAACTACAGTTGAACATTACAATAGTGATAGAATCAAAGATCCAACTTTGAGTTATATAAATAAGCATCATGTGAACAAGAAGGAGCAGTATTGTGATGAATATGAATAAGAAGTACAATCAAGTCATCACTTACACGATGAATTATATAGTCATATCTGTTGATTTTCATTTACTTGAGGAGTGCCATCAGATTTTACAAAGTTCAAGAAAATCATGCATATACAATTGTGAGAGAAATGTACAGTTTTAGCTACAACATAATCATGATAATGAGCATTTATCAAAGCAGCAATACAGATTCTACTATGCAGAACTCAAGGGTGCCATCTACAAAGGAAATGAGGTTTTGAAACCAAGTGTTTACAAGGTAAGGAGAACCATACAAGAATAATGAATACCCACATAAGGGCTCTTTTAAAATTTCATGAAATATTACAAAATAAGGCAAGGATTCAATTTTCAGCACTTATCATCAGAAAATAAGCAAGAAATGCAAAGTTAAGGCTTATTTCATTTGTCTATGGAGAAACCCATCAAAGGCCGCGCACAAAATAAGAGTATTTCAACAGAGGAAAGGCCGAACTATCTAAGAGTGAGCCCGCGGCCTGCAAATACAGGAAAAATGGGGTATAAAGCCACAAGGTTCCTCACGTTTTATCAGTGAAGGAGATGAATGTAGGATATGTTAATTTTTTGTCTTCTAAACTCAACAAAAAGAAGATACAAAATACAGTGAAATCCAAATACCCACATGAAGATAATGCACAGCCACGGCCAGTAATGACAACATCATACAGTTATGGCGGCCTGGAGTTCTCTTTTATTTATAAAGGATCTAACAACTCATTTTATACAGGAAAATTTTCCAAGAGGCTTGTATTTCAACAGAGAAATAAAGGCAGAAATAGAACTTACCATTATGTCCATGGCTGAGCTCTCTGTGAACTTCAAAATTCATAGGTCGAGCTGCACAGGAATATATACAGGATGCTCAAGCTCTTATGGCGGCCAGAGCCAACAATATGCAAGAAGGATTCAAGAACAAGAGAATGATAAAATATGTCAGAGGAAATGAGTCACAACCACGGCTTTGAGGCCTAGGAACGCATTAAAATGCTTGAAAGAACTCAGATTTACAATAAAATAAACTTCATCTTACATTTTTTGTTCAGAATCTTCGAAGAAATCATCAAAATCGACATAAATGGTGCATAGTCGAGCTTCAAACCCCAACTCTAATGACGGCCAACAGCTTCTTTGTGAAGTTTCTCTCCAAGTCAAATGAACATAATGATTTTTAGGGTTGATATTTTGTTTTGTCTATTCGCCCTAAAAACATAATCAATTTGTTATTGATAACTTTTGACTTCAAGTCAAAAGTTCTTAGGTATTGCATGGTGGTCGACCCTTGCACATGATGCGTTCCCTTATTTTTGATATTTGATATTATATATGCCATATAAGGGTGATGAGGAGTTAACAATAATTCCAAGTATAGTGTGCATGGTTGGCTGATATTTATTTAGTTAAGAATGCAAAATATATGCTAAGTGTGGTCAGCCTTATGAGCTAATGAGGGTGGTCGACTATTATGAGATATTTTAGATATTGCATGGTGATCGCTAATGATTATTTAGTGGAGAATGCATATTTTCAAATATATGCTAAGTATGATATATGAGATGGAGAAACATGCTTTGCTAAATTAGCTTTATTCTTCAAACTTACTTGCATTAATCAATGTAGATTGATTAATTAAATGATGAATTTAAATCATTTAATTAAATTAATCATTTTAAAAATGCAGATAAAGAACATTATGTAAGGCTGAGTTAGAACTATAGCCCCAACTGAAGATTTGTCATGCAAAAATGGACTTTAAGCTATCATGGGTGAGTTGATTAAAGCAAGGTGGATTTTGCATGTTTTGGCCCACATTCAGAGATTTTCAGTTCAGTTTGAGTTACAGATCAGTTGCATACGTTATGACTGCAAGTTCGAGACTAAGTTCACTCATTTTTGCATGAGTTTAAACCTTATTTTTAGGGATTTTTGCTTCTGCTCGGATTTCACCTTGGAATTATCATTTTCTCACTGAAATTGACTTTCAGTTACATGTTCATGCACTTTGAAGTGCATTCTCATTGTATATATTGGAAAATGTTTATCTTTTTTCCTCTAGTTCTTGTTTTTCATCCTTTGCATTTTGCAAAGTGAATCATCTTGTAACTCAGCTTTCATATTTAGATTAATACAGCAGCAGGTTTACAGGTTCAATTTGTGTCACATTTGCAAAGATTCCTTTAATTTCATTGAAATTTAAAATATGCCTTGTCATTATGGTGTTTTTATGAATGGTTTGATAAAGTTTTACTGTGTTTAAATATATGAAACTTTAAAATCTTTGTCTCATTTATATTTGCATGTAATCAAATAGTAAAATCACCGGTCTAAGTTTGTGTAAATGAATAATATTCTTCTTTGTTGTGAAAACCTTGTTTTCCTTCAAAGGTGATTTATTCAAACCTCTCTTAGAGTCATTTTTGTGGTCAAACTATTAAGATCAGCTTGTGTGGATAGTTTTCATGAAATTTATTGTGAATCACAGTTGCAGATCTTTATCAATCAGGTGCATCACCTTTCAATTTACAATTTCACATGCATTTAACAATAGTTTTTCTATCCTTTTTCCAGTAAGTTACCAGTTATTAATTTAAAAATCATATAGGAAGCTGACCTAGAATCCAGAGGTTCAATCTCACTATAGGTAACCCACAACCTGAGTTTGATCCAATGTTTCAACAGATTGTTGAATTTAATCATTCAAGCGTTTGGGTGCAATATGATTGACAACAGTTTTTGGCACACCTAGTGGGACTCTGAAGATCACTTAAGAGAAGAAATTCAAAGATACAAGTTGTTGTCTTGGTATATACAACAGCGTATTTTACCTTTCAGAGGTACAAATTTATACCTGGCGACTCCGATCACATCTACTGGTTTCAACAAGTTCAGTGCTGGTATGTTTCAAATTCAAGCTTAATATTCTGATTTCTAGCTAATTATATGAGTAAGATGTCGGGTTTTTATAGTCAGCATGTATACCCACTTTCATTTCATGAAATTCATGTCAATCCACATCCTTATTAGCCATATCAGGCCAATCACACTGCTAGTTTTATCCCAAATAGCCATGCAATGACTGCCTATCAGCATGCTCAACATGCTTACCTCCCACCCTCCCCTGCTCAGCCTTCATATCAACATTCGCATGTCCAAAATCAGCTCCAAGAGGTTGATTATATGAAGAATAACATGAATAACATGAAGGATGTATTGTTAGACATTGCAAAGAAGATAGAAGAGTTTAGGAGGCAACAGGAGATTGATACACAACGGTAGGAATTAGAGTATTAGGCCTATCTTCATGAGCAAGAATTGGAGACACAGAGGAGACAGTTTGAAGAAAATCTTGGAAGGGAGTTAGCTGCAAAAGAAGAGCAGATGAGGTCTTTGCTTCCTCAAAAGCATGATATCCGAACAACTTCTTGCATTTCAGATCAGTTTCAAGAGGAAGAACTTCCAATGTATGAAATCAAAAATTTTACAACCATTCATCCTTCGCAAGTAGAGGAAACTAATATAGTACAACCTAGTGTGGTTACAGAGCATCCCATTGATAAGGACACCTTACTCCTCATGGAAAAGGTCAGAAATGTAAACCCATTGCATTTAGCTTTGGAAGTTTACCAATTAGAACAGCAAAAGAATGAACATAAGGAGCAGGAGGTTGTGGCTACTTGTACTGTGTTCCCAGCTCAAAATTACCATATTACATGCAAAGATGATATTGGTTCAAACTTACTGCTGAACCCCTTGGATTTTGACTCATTTGAAAAAAATTCTAATGTTGTTTATAAGATGGCTGAAAGGAAAATGCAGGAATTACTAGTTAAAGATCTTCACTTGCAAAGAGAGGATGCCTCAACTTCATAGGAAAAGGCGCCACATGAGGAGGAGCGATTAGTTTATTTGTTTGACCAACTACCCAGTTTTATTGAGCAAGCTGAAAAGAGCACACAGTAGCCTGACTTACCAGTTAATTTGAAACACTCAGAAGATATTCCAAAGCATGATGTGTTGTTGGTTCGAGATGAGATTGAGACCTCAATCCGTTTGAGATAGCAAGAGTACGTTTCTGTTTTGGAGGTTAATGAAAATAATTTGCATGATGTTTCCCAAATTGAACAATCAAGCATATTAGAACTTGTGTTTCAAAAGGATGATCTTGAATCTAAGGTAAGCCCTCTCATTCCACAAAGCAATGAAGATGATGAAGAGGCCCTGTTTTGGAATGACCTTGAATCCTTTGTTTCAAGTTTAGATGACAACGAGAGCAAATTGAACATGTTCATGTAGAGAAAATTGAAAGTGAATCTCAGAATTTTTTTGATTTATTTGATGAACTTCCTCAATTTGTTGATGAAAATGAGGATATCACATGCACAATAGCATCTATGCTTGGTATGGAGCAGCTAAATGATAAAAATCATCTGAATTTAATGCACAGTTATGAGTTAGATGAGAATATGTTTTCAGGCATCATAGAGACTTTTTTCTCTCACATAGATAATAAGCTAATACTATATGAGCCAGCAGCATGTGATCAGCTTGTTCAGGCCAAAGGAGCAAGCATTCCTTCAGTTCGTTTATATGAACTGACTCCTTCAGATCAAATTGGAATTGAGATAGAAGATGAAATATCATCTTTGGATAAAGTAACAACAAATACCAGTCAAGTAACCAGGAGGCCAAGCTTTATCCTCTCAAAAGGGTGCCCGATCAGGTATTTATCCAAGGAGGAGTCTACAAAATTACAACAATACATGATTCTTCCAAGGCATGTGTTTACAACATGCCAAGAGCAGCAACAGGTTAATCTTATTCATATGCCTCAGACTATCATCTTTAATGATCAGTCAGATAAGGAAGGTATGCTTTTTATGATGATCCAAACTATGCTAACAACAATTTTTGAACGGAAGGAGTTGCAGTTAATTAAATGTCTATACTTCTTTTTGATTAATCTCACGGATTTGAAGCATCCTTTGTTGTTAAGAAAGGGCAGCTATTTCTCACAACCAGTAAATGGTCATGTCTGAGTACTAACATTGTTGGTTAGTGTAGGGTAGGATAGAGTTATGCTTTCAATAAGTGCCCCATGGCACGTTTCATTTCAGTTTCAGTTATGTTTTCAATAAGTGCCTGCTGGCACGTTTCATTTTAGTTTTGTCATGTTTTCAATAATGTGCAGTTGTTGCACCTAGTTTTTCAGATTCTGTCTTCAACAGAATTGCAGCAGTTTCTTTCAGTTTGTGTGTTTGAAGCTAACTTACAGTTTTCTGAGTTAAAACAGAGCATAGATGGACTCCATGCCCAATGGATAAGCTATATATTGGTCTATTGTATTTAGCAGGCAAACACTCCGTAGAGGTCGCCAATTTGTTACCTATTTTTCACTACGAGCTCAAACAGGTAGAGCTGAATCAAATTCATGAATTATAGGTACAAAAAATTTCAAGTTTTGCTGATTAGAGTATTCATGGTTCATCATAAAGATCATATTACATCTGAATTACAATTTTATTGTGCAAGTATTTAAAATAGAAAATTGAAAATTTGCATAATAATGTCTTTTATTCATTTTGACACTAAATCTCGCACAAGTCGCGAGAGTAGCTGAATTTGATTATGACAATCAAATAATCAAAAAAGAATTCTATGATAAGCTACACTATTGAAGATAACATAAACACAAGGAAGAGATGCAATTCATCATTGCTTGTGATGATGAATCGCTTTCGCTTGATGTCTTCAGTTGTCGCGTCTCCAAGTTGCAGCCTCGTTTCCACGCTCCATGAACTTGCAAAATTGTGAAGGAATGGTGTTAGAGATCTACAAGCATATTTGTTTCAAGTACCATATGATAACATCAGAAAGGTAGTCAAGGACAGCAATCAAAGTCACTTTCAAGGACAGCTTTGAATATCAAATGGTCACCAAGTTATGAGAAGACAGTCTATAATCATAAATACCTTGGGACAGCAACATTATCATAACAAATGTTAGCTACATTAAGACAAAGTTAACAATTGACTATTATCCAGTCAAAGTTGTGAGGTACAGTTACTAAAGTAAATGCAAGAGCTGATGAGCTTTGAAGGATCAAGTGGCAGCAGCTTATGAGTTAAGTGACAAATGCATTCCAGTATGAGGAATGATGAAAGTTACAAGTGCACACTATTAAACTACAGTTGAACATTACAACAGTGATAGAATCAAAGGTCCAACTTTGAGTTATATAAAGAAGCATCATGTGAACAAGAAGGAGCAGTATTGTGATGAATATGAATAAGAAGTACAGTCAAGTCATCACTTACACGATGAATTATACAGTCATATTTGTTGATTTTCATTTACTTGAGGAGTGCCATCAGATTTTACAAAGTTCAAGAAAATCATGCATATACAATTATGAGAGAAATGTATAGTTTCAGTTGTAGCATAATCATTATAATGAGCATTTATCAGAGCAGCAATACAGATTCTACTATGCAGAACTCAAGGGTTCCATCTACAAAGGCAATGAGGTTTTGAAACCAAGTGTTTACAAGGTAAGGAGAACCATACAAGAATAATGAATACCCACATAAGGGTTCTTTTAAAATTTCATGAAATATTACAAAATAAGGCAAAGATTCAATTTTCAGCACTTATCATCAGAAAATAAGCAAGAAATGCAAAGTTAAGGCTTATTTCATTTGTCTATGGAGAAACCCATCAAAGTTCGTGCAGAAAATAAGAGTATTTCAATAGAGGAAAGGTTGAACTCTCTGAGAGTGAGCCCACGGCCTGCAAATACAGGAAAAATGGGGTATAAAGCCACAAGGTTCCTCACATTTTATCTGTGAAGGAGATGAATTTAGGATATATTAAATTTTTGTCTTCTGAACTCAGCAAAAAGAAGATACAAAATACAGTGAAATCCAAATACCCACATGAAGATAATGCACAGCCACGGCCAGTAATGACAACATACAGTTATGGGCCTGGAGTTCTCTTTTATTTATAAAGGATCTATCAACTCATTTTATATAGGAAAAGTTTCCAAGAGGCTTGTATTTCAACAGAGAAATAAAGGCAGAAATAGAACTTACCATCATGTTCGTGGCTGAGCTCTCTGTGAGCTTTAAAATTCATAGGTCGAGCTGCACAGGAATATATGCAGGAGGCTCGAGCTCTTATGGCGGCCAGAGCCAACAATATGCAAGAAGGATTCAAGAACAAGAGAATGATAAAATATGTCAAAGGAAATGAGTCACAGCCGCGGCTTTGAGGCCCAGGAACGCATTAAAATGCTTGAAAGAACTCATATTTACAATAAAATAAACTTCATCTTACATTTTTTGTTCAGAATCTTCGAAGAAATCATCAAAAGCGACATAAATGGTGCATAGTCGAGCTTCAAACCCCAGCTCTAATGGTAGCCAACAACTTCTTCGTGAAGTTTCTCTCCAAGTCAAATGAACATAATGATTTTTAGGGTTGATATTTTGTTTTGTCTATTTTCCCTAAAAACATAATCAATTTGTTATTGATAACTTTTGACTTCAAGTCAAAAGTTCTTAGGTATTGCATGGTGGTCGACCCTTGCAAATGATGCATCCCCTTATTTTTGATATTTGATATTATATATGCCATATAAGGGTGATGAGGAGTTAACAATAATGCCAAGTATAGTGTGCATGGTCAGCTGATATTTATTTAGTGAAGAATGCAAAATATATGCTAAGTGTGGTCAGCCTTATGAGCTAATGAGGGTGGTCGACTATTATGAGATATTTTAGATATTGCATGGTGGTCGCCAATGATTATTTAGTGGAGAATGCATATTTTCAAATATATGCTAAGTATGATATATGAGATGGAGAAACATGCTTTGCTAAATTAGCTTTATTCTTCAAACTTATTTGCATTAATCAATGTAGATTGATTAATTAAATGATGAATTTCAATCATTTTAAAAATGTAGATAAAGAACATTATGTAAGGCTGATTTAGAACTATAGCCCCAACTGAAGATTTGTCATGCAAAAATGGACTTTAAGCTATCATGGGTGAGTTGATTAAAGCAAGGTGGATTTTGCATGTTTTGGCCCACATTCAGAGATTTCTAGTTCAATTTGTGTTACAAATCAGTTGCATACGTTATGACTGCAAGTTCGAGACTGAGTTCACTCATTTTTGCATGAGTTTAAACCTTATTTTTAGGGATTTTTGCTTCTGCTCGGATTTCACCTTGGAATTATCATTTTCTCACTGAAATTGACTTTCAGTTACATGTTCATGCACTTTGAAGTGCATTCTCATTGTATATATTGGAAAATGTTTATCTTTTTTCCTCTAGTTCTTGTTTTTCAGCCTTTGCATTTTGCAAAGTGAATCATCTTGTAACTCAGCTTTCATATTTAGATTAATACAGCAGCAGGTTTACAAGTTCAATTTGTGTCACATTTGCAAAGATTCCTTCAATTTCAGTGAAATTTAAAATCTGCCTTGTCATTACGGTGTTTTTATGAATGGTTTGATAAAGTTTTACCGTGTTTAAATATCTGAACCTTTAAAATCTTTGTCTCATTTATATTTGCATGTATTCAAATAGTAAAATCACCAGTCTAAGTTTGTGTAAATGAATAATATTCTTCTTTGTTGTGAAAACACTATTTTCCTTCAAAGGTGATTTGTTCAAACCTCCCTTAGAGTCATTTTTGTGGTCAGACTATTAAGATCGACTTGTGTGGATAGTTTTCATGAAATTTATTGTGAATTACAGTTGCAGATCTTTATCAATTAGGTGCATCACCTTTCAATTTACAGTTTCACATGCATTTAACAATAGTTTTTCTATCCTTTTTCCAGTAAGTTACCAGTTATTAATTTAAAAATCATATAGGAAGCCGGCCTAGAATCTGGAGGTTCAATCTCACTATAGGTAACCCACAACCTGAGTTTGATCCAATGTTCAACAGATAGTTGAATTTAATCATTCAATCGTTTGGGTGCAATCTAATTGACAACAGTTGTATTGTAGATTTTTTGTACCAAAGTTTCTAATGGTTACCACTCCTTATCTATCTTATTTCTAGGAGGCATCATGATTCTTATTACCACTTGTTCCATTTATTCTTTGGAGTTTACATAGTCTTCAATTTCTTCTTCTATGTTTTGAATGATTTGGTTCATTTTGTTTATGCTAGAACCTAAATGTGGAATTTCTTCTCTATCATCTTTGGTAGCACCCACAATGGTGTGCTCTTCTTTTTCTTCTCTAGCAGCACCCACATTGGTGCACTCAACAACACCCTCAATGACACACTCACTCTCTTTGTTATTGTTA
This sequence comes from Sequoia sempervirens, assembly GCA_007258455.2. Taxonomy (NCBI): domain Eukaryota; kingdom Viridiplantae; phylum Streptophyta; class Pinopsida; order Cupressales; family Cupressaceae; genus Sequoia; species Sequoia sempervirens. The sequence continues at coordinate 58,632 of VDFB02058654.1, forward strand.
TCTTCTACAACTTCCAGGTTTGTTCCTTAGCCCTCTTCTCCACCTCTTCCATTCTTTTGTGGTATTTTTCTTGTCTTTCCTAAATCTATTTTAACCTCCTTTCTTATGCATTAATATCCATTCCCAAATTAATTATTTCAATTACCTCTCTTCTTCTCTTGTTATATCCTATTCCCATGTATTTTTCAGGTTCGAACTTTCATTAGTCCTTTTATATATCTCATGGGTGAAATAAATTTTTTGAACAGTTGCACCTTTTCAGGGGTCTTTTCAAATCCCTTCCCCTTTCCATTTTTCATCCCTTAATGGCCTACCCCGCTCTCATAGAGGTGGCCCTTAAGATCTAATTCCAATCAATTTTTTTCCAACTTTCTTTCCTTCTTTTTCTTTATGATTTCTTTATTGTTCTCTCTAGGGTCCCAACAATGGAACCAATATTGGCAAGATGAATGGAGAAGTACAATCTGGAGATTTGTACCTTAGGACCTCTTATCTATTTAGTTTATATCCCAAAGGATATAGTAAGAGAAATAAGCGATTGTGATAAGATATTAGGGTGAATCACAAGACTAGCAAACTATACTAACATGACAAAGAGACATTCATCCATTCATAATACATGTATAGATAACTCCTTATATCTCCTTATATTATATTATATTGTATACAAAAAGATAGGTCTTAGTCTTTGCTCATATATATCTTCCATATATCAATATTTATCCTTATCTACTTTTGCATATTATTTACATTGCATATATGTGCATTCCCATGAAGGGACATGTCTCCTAGTTACAACTAATGTCTCTTTCATCCTCCGTGGACCCTTTGCAATAACCCATGGTAGGTTTTTTCATTTCAGCCTTTGACCTGCTAACGGTGTTCTACATAGGCTAGATATAGATTGACACAATTGGAACCAATAGATGGAACACAAGGCACACCTAAAATGGATGTTTCCTATCAAGTTGTGGAGGGATTTTTTGTAGTTGTATTGAATGTTTTTCAAACTCTTTTCCCATGTGTATGTATGCTTTGAAGTTAAATCTTGGATTGCATGTGCCCATCTATTTTTGTTTCCTTTGTCTAACACAATGGTTTGTGGCAACTTGTGAGCCCAAATTTCCTTCAAGAATTTGGAAATTCCTTTCTTACCATCTTATAGGATATCAAAATTGTATATCTTCAATAAATTTTCAACTACCACATAAACATAACCATGACCATATTTTGGTTTATGTATGATAGCCATGGAATCCTCCATCAAAATTGACTACCAAGGTTTTTCAGGAGTTGGCACACTATGCATGTTGTGACATGCTAGCTAAAAGATTTTTTGTATTTTTAGCTAGTAAAAATATAATGACAATATTTTCTACCCTAAAATGACTTACTACTTGACTCTAGTGTGCATTCCAAGCTATTTTCTTAAATTCTTGATGGAATGCAAATATGTCTCAAATCTCATGAAAATCCATCTTGCACATGAAATTTGGAAATATATTTATTGATGCCTCATAAGTTTAACAAAGTAAGAAGTTACTACCATTCTATTTAGGCCAATGTGCAGTTTCATGAAGATGACAATTAAGCATTGTTGACTATTGTACATGTGGAGATCAGGTAAGATAATTGATAACTTTATTTGACACAACCATTTTTTGCTTGATGTTGATTTAGAACTACTATATGAAAGGAAGAAAACTTCATCAAATGGAAGTCATTCTACATTTTTATTTGAGTCAACATAAGTTAAAGAGGTTTGTAATTGTGTAAATGAATGTCTTTTTTCTAAGATTCTAGTGAATGCAGCATCAACATGCTTGCAAAAGGGCATAGGGATCTCTATTGTATGTAAAAGGGAAAAAGGGAAATAATTTAATCAAATAGTTCTAATCATGCAAATTTACGATGTAAACGACAACTGATTTCACAACTATTTAGACATGAAACAATATTGCAACTTAAGAAACAATTTTTAGTGCATAAGTGTGTGAACGTTCTCAATTCCCTAGTGACCACAACATTCTTTCCTAGATCTACCATCCTCTCTCTGGTGATACTCTCCCTCTCTAATCTAGAGGGGAAGAAGGTCATCTCTTGCATCCACCTCATTGAAACAATGCAGTAGTTAGCCTATTATCATAAACATATGCATATATATGATTATTTCACTCTTCATAATAGAATGTCTTTTACTTTCAACATAAAGTATTGGAATTTTCAAATAATTCAACCCTTATCATATTACCAATTGATATTGATCTATTAAACCACATATTTAATGATCATAATCTTAGTCTAAATATCACAACCAAAATCAAAATCAACATATAACATAGTCTATAAGGGTGATGAAAACAAGATGTAACAGTTACTTAGGATTACATCAATTGGGTGCTTTACCTAATGAAGCAACTAATCTCTTTTGAGTATTATGAAGATCTCTCACCCTTCCATTATTTCATTAACATGTATTTCACACACAATTGGGAAGTCTAAATGAATCTATGTCTTTATGATCATCATCATTTCCTCTTGGATCTTGACGATTAGGTTCCAAAATTTTCATCTTGATGACTCACCTTTTGACACTATTTCATGTTGAACAAAAAGATTTTGGTATAAAATGTTGTATTCGTTATCTTGTAGTGTTGATCTCCTAGAATGATGATGGCACTATGAGGTCTTGAATTGTAAACACCACATTGCTAAAAAAAAGTAGGTTTTCCCAAGAATATCACACCTTTCAAGGATAGAACAACATAAATTATTTTAGATCAAAAATACTTGATTGTGTGTGGGATGTCGTAGAGTTAACTAAAATCTATCCCATCACAATTCAAATAATTGACTAGGTACAATTGAGGATAGGGTTTAGTAAGAATATTCATCTTATTGATGACGTCCATAAAAAAAAATATTCTTTTGATCTCCATATGTAGAATCACTCTTGATCCAAAGGGAAGACACAAGAAAAAAATGTAGCAATATGGATTTGTCTCCATGATTCTTTTATTTTTCTAAAATATATTTTTTTAGGAATATAGGTGTTCATGTTGGTGCTATACTTTTGTTTGTGTCTCAAATAAAAATGTTTGTTAAGCCTGACACTCTTCACCTCATTGCCATCTACTTTTGTGGGATCCACTCCACTATCCTATATACATCTTGAGATTTCTGTCTTGTTGGAAAAATGTTGTCATTGATGTCAAAGGCATCTTGGTGATTGTGGTTACCTAAATAAAATTAAATAGAAAAAAAATTAAATGTTTTATTATTTATGAGGTCGACCCCCTTTGGAGCCACCCCATGTTGGGGAATGAAATTGGGCCAACCCCCTAGAATGATGTGCCCACCTTTGGGAAAATAAAATAAAATAAATAAAATTGTTAAATGATGCTAAGTGGGATGACCCCCCTTGGAGAGTCACCTCTCTTGGATGAAGAGGCTTGTGGGCAAGTATAAATAGAGGATTGTGAGAGAAGTAAAAGGAATATATTTACAAGGAATATTATTCACATGATGAGTACAAATAAAAAAGATATTTGAACATATTTATGAAAGATATGTGAGCAGATTTATGAGAGATCTTTACCATAAGTTTTGTGATACGAGAAGAGAAATAAAAGGAAGATCATTGCAGATTTTGTGAAGACATTATAGTATATTTTATGAGACATATGTAAGCAAATTTATAGCAATGATTTGGTGAGGAAAAAAGAAGAAACAAAAGGAAGATTATGGAAAATGCATGAGAAGATATATTGCAGATTTGTGAGCAGAAATTAAGGCAAAAATATTTGTGAAAGGAATGCATTATTGTGATAAGATTTATGAGTGAATTCATTGCAATATCTAAATAAAATTTGTGATCAAAGTTGTGAAGAAAAGTGTATCAACATTTAAATCTTGAGAGAAAATATCATCCATTGAAGAATTTGGAGGTTGGTGCCTATCAAAGAAGAGATTGGTGTATCTTGTTGAGTTGGTGCTCAGTTGTGGAGACTGGAGTCTCCAGTGGGTTGGTGCCTACAATATAAGTGACAATAAGCAACAAAGAAATCTACAAGTGTACCATGCTAGCTGGATGCAACTTTGCAAGGCAAGTAAGTGAAATAAAAAAATTCATATACAATGCATTTGAAGAGCAAAAGGAGCTTTCGTGTGTTTCATTTAGCAAGAATGTGTACAAATGTCATTGTCAAAATCAAGCTAAACATTGGACTTGCATGGAATAGAAAAAATGTTTTTGATAAGTAGTTGGAAAGCATCAATTAAGTTGAGCTTCATTGTATCTATACACTTCAAGCAAGAATGGAAAGAAAAATATTGCTAACAGTGTGTGCATCATGTTGGAGAGATACAAACAATGCAAGGAGGATAGTTTGTTCCATTAAGGATGATCTCTAAGTTAAAAGAAATTTGCATTATGAGAACAAGCAAATAAAGCTACATCAGTAGGTGTTTGAGCTTGAAAAGGTGAATTCATTTTGCTTTTAGAATAGTGAGCTTATGCTACAATGAACTAGGGTTTCAAAATGAAACAAATGCAATGGTGCCCAGTTCGAGCCTTTAAGAGAGAATCCACATTTGTTTACATTTAAACGCTTCAAAATGTAGTGACTAAGGTATTTCGAGCTCATAAACAAATGACAAATGGACTCAGCTAGTGCTCTCATGGCCATGTCCTGAGAGTAATTTTCTCTCACAAATGGTGATACCCATTTAGGGTATTGTGTTCTAAACACAAACACGGAGTAAATCAAGTGTTTTGAGCTTATTATTAGAGGAGCCTGTCAGCATAAAATGAAAATAATGGAGCTAATGGTCATGGCCATGATGGGTTTGTAAACCCAAAAAATGAAACTAACATGTTGCTTGTGCATATTCAAAAAAGTATGAGAAATGAAAATGCATAGAAACCCTAGCTAGTGCTCTCATGGCTGCAGCCTAAGAGAGATTTTTCATCACAAAATAGCATACCCATTTGGGTTTTTGTTTTCCCAATGCAAATACAGAGGGAAAAAACTATAGTCGAGCTTGTGCCAACATTACAACTCAAAAAAGTAAAGATATTGAAGTCAATGGTTGTGGCCATGAAGGGTCTGCAAACCCTTGAAACAAAAACAAAATACTTAGTTTTCTCCAGATTGTATCTTCTTTTCAAATACCATTCATTTCTACATAATGGGTCGAGCCCAGAAAATATTGTTTTCTACAAAAACAAAGAAACACATATGGTGAAGCCACGGCCAAAACAATGGCCATTCTCAGAAAAAACTCATTCTCTACTTGTTTGCTCAATAAGCTCACAAATCGAGCTTTTATTTAAGAGGGAAATGCTTTTGAAAATGGAGAACAAAACTTACCATGGCAGTGGGAGAGAAAACCAATCCAAGCCTACGGCCAAACTTGCTCAAAAATCTTGAACCAAGCATTCTCATGGTGGCCAAACAAGCAAACAAGCAACAGAAGCAAAGAAACACACAGGATAAATCAAAAACCAATCATGGTCATGGCCTAAAGGCCCATTTTCCTCTGTCAAATGAAGGAAAAAATTCATTAAAATGCAAACAAAAGACTCACCATCGAATGCAGAGAAAGATGCATCAAGAATTGGCATGAAACCAGCTTGAATGGTGGAGTTTCCAGCTTGAACCCTAGTTCTCCATGGCGGCCAAGTGCAAAACCCTATTTTCCCAAGTTGCCAAGTGAAAAATGATGTCCAAAATGTGAGATAGGGTCGGTCTTGGTGTTAGGGTTTCCCCATGTGAACAATTCGAATGTGATTTTAATCACATTTGTTTTCAAAACCAAATGCCATATTAATGCCTTATGAGTGTTCTTTCCTAGGTTGAACCTAGCCTTAATTCTTTTCTTTGATTTTTAGAGAAAATCATACATGCTTTGATCCTTTCATTCTAGGGTGAGCTTGCCTTGTTCCTTAGAAGTATTTCAGGCTTTGCATAGAAATAAAGTGAAGGACCTTAGGTATCATAATTTTGTCTAAGTTTTGAGTACCCTAGGTTTCCCTCTTTAACTATAGAGTAAACATAATATGTGCCTGAATTAATTTTTATGATTTTTTATAGAAAAATCAATTCAATAGGGGTCTCATCTTTTTTGATTTTGCAAAGTATGAAACTTTACTCAGAATGGAAAAATTAGAATATTTAAGTTCAAACTAAAGACAAGCTAGTATCAAAAGGGAATGTAATAGAGCTTTCTATTTCTGAAACTACAAATTGTAAAACATTAATTAAGCAATATTCTTATGAATTGCTTAATTAATTGTTATCTAAAGTAGTTATTGAGTTCTCATTGAAAGTTTTTATTTCGAGTTGGAGTTCTTGGGCAGATTTGGGAAAGAGATGACAAACCGGACTTTCTATTTTCAGTTCTTGAGTTGTTTGCACTTGATTTTGAGGATTTTTGGATGGACCCTTTGGAGATGGAAATTTTCCATCTTTTTGAGGTAGTTTGGAGTAGATTTTTGGCACTATTTTTCAGGCTTTTTCCTTGAGCTCGAAAATTGAAAAGTTGCCATTTTAAGATGCAGATGAAGCTAATTTTTCTATTCTCATTATTGATGTCACTTGCAGGCTATAAGTTTGAGAAATTTTGAATTTATCAGGGTTCATAATTCTATTTCTTGCTCTCATATTCACTGCAGAGAGACTTGTAAACTCTTTTGAATCATATTTTTAGCTTGTACTCCTTCATCTCAATAAAACAACAGGCTTCTCCTTCCCATCTTCTTGTTTTAAGTTTACAATATCAATTGATGTTGACTGTGATTCTAGAGTTGAATCCTCTTTATGTCTTGGTTTTGTGATTTTTTTTCATGAGTCTATTCTAATTTAGGTTGCATCTTGTGTTTCATTGGTGAGCCTTTGTGCAAATTACTGATGAATTAGGTAGTTTTAGGGTGGGATTGTGAGAATCAGGTTTTAAAAGAGATTGTTGTGAGCATTAAGTTGTCAAGACCACTGAATTTCTAGTTAATCATCCTAGACTGCAGGATTTACTTTTCAGCTTTCTTCCTTCGCTTTTCCCATGAAAGTATTTAGATTAGATGGTTTATTAGAGGGAACCATCCCACTCTGGATATTTTCTCTTACTCATTGATTTACCCACAAATCATAGAGCGTTTCCATGTTGCAACAGAATAGCCAAGCTCAGCTTGACTAAGGGTGCAATCCTGAATTCCAACAGTTGTTTTCCCTTGTGTTAAAGGGGGAGAGAAGACTTGTAGATAAATGAGTGTTGACATTAATGAAAAAGGGGGAGATTTTTTGCAATAGGTTTTTTCATTGATGTCAACTCAAGATTGGTTGTCTTTGATGTCAAGTGTGTGTGTTGAGATTCGTACAATACTCTGAAGTTGGTTGATGAGCAGAGATATTTGTTGATACAAGTCAACAATGTAGTATGAGGAATAATGGTGATCAATCTGATGTCTAAGTGTGATGCAAAGGTGGGTACACTTGTTCCAATATGTTTCTAGTATGCCTATATTGATATCTTACCATTTCATTGTACCACACTTAGAGATAAGTTACAGAAGACTTGCTAAGGTATTCATAGTGTATACTCCAAGACAAAGTCGTGATATTTTGGTTTGCATCCCTCCGTAGAGAAATCTTTTGTTTACGGTTCAGAAGACAAGATGGTCAAGATTTGAAGGTGTTATATCTAATAATTCAATTCATTACACCTTGTACAGTGAAAGTTATAAATGACAGTATTTCGGTATGGGCTCTGGTAAAGTAAAGTGTTGATGAAGACCTGATGGAATGCTTTGCATTCCTCTCATATGATAGATGTGGTTGTGTGGACTTGGGGTTATGTTCAGAGAGGCATGTGGGTTCATCCTTGAAATTCTTAGATGGTTTGGTGTAAAGCAATGCAACATTCTATGTTTTGAAGTGCTACAATCTGTCTAGAATGCTTTATTTTCATCAGCTCAATATGTTTCTCTTCTTGTGCTAGCATATGATGATCATTTTCTTCAAGAGAAGGTTGAAGAGATATTGTGCATAATCTACATTATTTTTTTCTTTTTCTGCATAAATTTTTTGGTCTCTCCCTGATGGTGCAAAGTTTAACAATTGACAGTTTTGGTGGTGTTGTCATTGTTTGGGCCAACAGGATTGTTTCCTTCATCTACGGTTGGTCTTGATTAATTAATATTGCTTTGGAGTACATGTTGATATGTTTTTTGGTCTTGATATGCCGTGTGTTGATCCATAACTCATTTCTCTTCATAATGTATATGTTTGGAGCCGACCTGTGTGATATCATATGTTTATTATAAAGGTCATCTTGGAACCGACCTAACCAAGGTTTTGAGTTGTTGCAGAGTATATTTATAGACGATCAAAATCATTTGTGATGGTATTGGTGAATGGTGAATTGAATATGTACATAGTGTTGAATATGAAGTGTGCAAAGTTAGTATGATGGATTAATTGTGTGAAAAAAGGTACTGCAACATCAACATATGTTGGATGCTTCTTTATAGCAATTCTTATTCATATTTCTCATTATAATTTTCATGGATCTTGCTTTGAGATAGTGAGTCTCAACAAGTCCTTATATCTTTCCCTAAGGTTGTGTGCCTTAGTTTGCAAGTTCTTAGGCATTAAGCCTTAAACAACATTGTCATTGTGTAAGCAGTGAGCTTCATATATTATGAGTTAACTCTCATCGTGGTTTTTCCCTCATTGGGTTTTCCACGTAAAAATATTGGTGTCCTTGTGTTGTGCATGTTTACATTGTTGATCTTCTTTCACTTAATGTTATGTGATGTTTTAATTTGAAAATTGGAATGGTTAGTTTTAATATATGTTGATTCACCCCCCTTGTCTCAGCACTACAATGTGTTCAACAAGGGTCACTGTATTGGTTAGTCAACCAATGATAGTTTCGAAACTATGTGGAAATAAATAGTATGGTGTGTCATCCAAAGATAGCATGGGATGATAAAATAGGTCCAAGTTTAGGTTCCTATGGAAGCACACAACATCATGTTCTTTTGGCGGAAACAAATTTGATTTAGGACCAACCTATTACATGTTTCATGTAATTTTAATTTAGGTCCACCTTATGTCATCCTGATTAATTATAAATCCATGGCTAACATGAATTGAGTTTGTTGTAGTGTTTTATATATAATCATCATCTCACTTCACATGACAAAATAAGTGAAAGTGGTAAGTGAATGTATATATGTAATTGTGTGAGAACAAGTTGTGTGAGTGAGTGTTATTCAAAGCGAATTACATCTCAATCATTATGTGCCATCACAAGAATATCATAAGGAATGTAGAAGAGTGTTTGAAGTGAGTTTGAATCTTATGTAAGTTGTGTAACTAGCATTGAAGATCCACAAGTTGTATCTTTGTAATTTGGTAGGATTGGTGTTCTACTTATTGAGTTGGTGCTCAGATCTTTGTATTGGGGATTGGTGTCTCAAGTAGGTTGGTACCTACAAATACAATTGGGGATTGGTGTCTCAGGTAGGTTGGTGCCTACTTCATATTGTAAATTCTATTATTATTTTCCTACTTTGTGAGGCTAGATTTGGATAGTAGATCCAAGGAGCTATTCTCACTGTGGTTTTTCCCATCTTTGGTTTCCATGTATATTTGGTGTTCTCATGTGTGAATGTGTGCTTATGTGGTTGCTTGATTATCAATTGTTGTTTTGATTTCAAGTTTCATGACTGGATATGTGTGTTGAAGTAAAGAGTTTTAAATTGATTTGATCTACTCATTCACCCCCCCCCCTCAGTAGATTATGTGCCCTTCATTTTGATGATACAAATATAGTATAGATAATGCGTCCTCCACCTAGTGTCATAATTGAAAGACCCACTAATGGTAGATTGCTTATAAATTTTGATACTAATGGATAAATTGTAGATGATATTAGGGCTCAAGCTTGCACTTAATTTATACAAGATGGCCATCTTATTACCACTAAGGAATTCAAGGAATTTGTCCTTAAGAATAAAGGAGAAGAACTACAATTGAGGATAATAGACAAAATCCTCACAGAGAAGGAGAAAAAGGAAATAATTGTAGAATTTTGGAATAGTGTGAAGAAGGAAATGGATTCTATGACCCCTCAGAGGGGCAGAGAATTGGTGAGGAGTGTAGAATTCCTTCTCTTACCGGGATGGGACATACCATCTGTTATTGCATTTGACACCATCATGAGGTGGGAGGAAAAGACCCAGTTTTGAATTCAAAGGAGCAAGTTGATGCCTTCTACTTTGGGTCAGGTTTTAATCCAAGGCATGAGACCTTCGTAATTTGGTCTATTGTCCCAGAGACCAACAAACCACAAGTAATAAATGATCCCAGTGAGCTCATTGGAAATTTAATTATTAGAAGAATAGGGGACACATGTGCCACCCAAGAAGCCTCCTTTACAATGAATGAAACCCTATTCATTGAAGCGATAGTAAAGAAGATACAAGGGGACTTGGATAGGGAAAATGCCATAAATTTGAAATTATAGGAGTAGTTGAATATGGCTATAGGATTTCTACCTGCACCACAACCAATAATTGAGGCCCAAGGATCATAGGAAAAGGATAACTTAGCCCTTGAGGTTAAAATTTTGAAAGAGAAGCTCAAGCAAAGCAAGGAAGAGGCCAGAGCAGCAAAGGAGGGAGCAGTCAAAAAGGTATATGATTTTGTTGTTAACATTTAGGGGTACAAGTTGTCAAACATTTTGTTCCAGGTAGATAAGGTTTGGGACAACTATAGAATCTTAAGGGATGCATATGCTAGCCATACTCAAACAGGAGTTAGGCTAAAGTGCTTTCAGGTCAGTCGTTCCCCTAGAGTTACACTATTAAAAATTATTGCTAGAAGCTCCATTTTTTATTGTAGTACAATATCTGATATTCTCGGTAGATCAATTTTATTGGATGACATTATTAGTCAACATGATATGTATAAGAACCTTATGAGAAGAGAATTAAATACCTTTGAAGGTTTTGAAGAGTTCTACATGCCTCCTATTTTGAATGAGGGAGAGATAAAGCCCTACAAGGAGTGGAGGTCAAGCTTTGCTAACATTCTCACTCCTATGTATAATAAGATAAATAAAAATGGAGTATATGTAGAACAACGGAACCTAAGTATGGATTTAATCTCTAAGTTGGAGTAAAACATGATAGGCTTTTCTAACACAGTGCAAGTTTTGATAGGTGATCATTACAAGGCACATATAATTAAGGTTAATCAATTTCTCCCACCTAGAGGTGATATGTCAACATCACATGATAAAGATAAGGAAAATGATGGTGCAAAGATTTGAGTTGTGTTTCAATTTATCATCACCAACCAACATAAATGCAAGTACAAAAAACAGGGATGGGAATGTTAGAAATGTCTTATCACCATCAAGGAGCAATTTTGAAGAAATCAAACCCATACAACAATGTAAATGCTCCAAAATATCTTCAACCAATTTTTGAGCAGTTACTCCTTGTGTATAAATGTATTTTATCCTTTTGTAACAGTGTGACCGTTTATTGCTAAGAAGAAGGAGCTGTTGGATATGATCGAAAGGCATAGAAGCCAACAACTTGAGGTGGCCAACACCCTAAGTAGTTTGAATTAGTGTCTGGTCTTCTTCTTAGTTGCTTTTTGTTTCCTGTTGGGTGTTGGGTTTTTTTTCCTATTGTTTTTCTATTTTAATGTTGTTGGGCGTTGTTGTTAGTTTATTGTCTCATCTTTAGACTAGCACCCATTTTGTTATGTTTTTTGGCTGTTGGGTTGCTACTGGTGACTTTATAAAAATATTGTTTAGCAACACTTAGTATCTTTTGTTGTAAAGGGTTTTGGGTCCCTTCAAAACCTATTTTTCCCATATAATCAAAACAGTGTGACAGTTTAGATTTTGTCTTTAGAAAATTAAGCGATGAATGAGTTTTTTTGCTTGTTTCTTCCCTTGTGTCTATAAAAGGGAATTTTGAACCTCATTTTTAGGATCCTAAGTCCTTATTTCTTATATTCTTTGTATAGAATTAAGTCTTGTATAGTTAAGTCTTCTGAAGTTCAAAAAGAGAATATTGTAACTTCTCTCTGTAATGGCAACAAATAACTCAATTTTGCTCATATGAAAACAAATAATACTATTAATGTATCCATATTGTAATAAAAAACTTTTTAGATCTTAATTATCAAAGATCTTTTGAGATTCTCATTACACATTTATCGTGATGAATTTTTAACTGTTAGCTTTTGTTCAAGTAATTGATTAAAATTACTTTCAATTAGATCCTTGAAGATGTTGTAGTTGTAGTAGGGATTTCTAACAAGATTAATAGTATATTCTATTAGTTGGTTCATTATTGTAAGATAGTAATATTGTAAAACCATTGAGCTAGTTATTTGGTTTGTTTTTTATTAAATAAGTAGGGTTAGGGCCCTGATCCCATACAAGAACAACAAAATTGTCAAGTGCAACAACAGCTAGATAAGAACAACAAAATTGAGGAGACAACAAAACAGGAAAAAACACTACATATCCTCAAAAAAACCAATAAGAACAAGCATCAACCTATTCCTCCAGCATCAAAACAAATGACCCTATCTAGGTTTATTATTAAGAGGAATTATTCATTTCTTGACTCTGTAAAGGATAAGGCACTGGTCAAATTGATTCACAGAACTCAAGCCTAAGGAGAGTCAAATTTAAAATTGAAATTTGCCTTTACTGTTATTTATATTTTGTTTATGCTCATTTCACACCATTATAACACAAAGTTATAAAGGATTTTGAAGATGATTTATCCCATCAGTCTCAACCTCTTAAATTTTGTTAGTGTGAAGATTGTAATATGCTTTGACATCATTATAAACATTTATGTAATTCAAGATGATGTTATGAGAAGGGAAACCCACCTTGGTTTTACATAGCCTAAAGTGTAGAGGAGAAATAGTATAAAATCTATCTGGTGTTTTTTGGCCACTAACCTAAGTTACTTGAGCATAGGATATAGCTAAACCTTAGAGAATATGAGGTAATCAGTTGGAAACACCAACACATATATTGTATTGATTTTTAATGTTTATAAAGATATAACCAATATTGTTATCATATATTTCACTTAGCACATATAATAAATTTATTATTTCATGGGATCTTCCCATCAAAAAATGTGAATAATGGACTAAAAGAAGTTATATCTTGAGAATGTATCATTCCCACAAAATCCTTTATATATAATATATTATTTGAATCATTATAATGATCATCTAAAGTATCGCAATCTATATCAATTGAATATTATGTCACCACATTGTTAGCATGGCTATGGAATGTATTGGTATTGAATTTTTGTTTGAAGGTGCAACCAAATGATCTCTATTATCATTGAGACCTTTAATATGAATCATGGTATTGTAAATAAGATCTTATATCTTATGATTCAAATTTATGTAATATTAAATAGATTCTCCTTTGAACTTATGATAAGTGCAAAATATTTATCAAATTATAATTCTTGAGGAGTACTTTGTTAGGATCAAATGGATAAATAAGAGAAATACTAATCAAATTTGAGTTGAATAATAGTTAAATATCATTTTTTAAAGGTTCTTGTAACTTTGTAAATCTCATGGGAGAATTTTGTTTGAAATTAGGTACATTATAAGTTTTAGCTACTTTATGAACATTTTATTATGTTTCACTAAGATCAATACCTTTAAAAAAGACGCCTTTTAAAACTTTGAAGGGATTATGTATTATAAGGTGATGATCAATGTTTGAAAATATTACTTTTTAGAAGATTAGATTCAACCATTTTCATATGTGTACAAAGGTCCTCAAAATATGTAAACCTATATAGGTATACATTATCATCAATTACTTTGATCAATCCATTGATGAAAAATATTTTGTAATTTTGACATAATCATTAATAGGCTCTATTAGTTCATAAGCCTATTAGTCCATAGGGACACTCAAATAAATAAAAAATGTAGTCATAAGGCCCATATTAAGTTTGAACTATTTCAAGCATGTCTTAGCCAAATTAAAAAATGTATGGGAATACCCATAAGGAAATGAAAAGAACAATTTGATAGATTAGTCTTTTAAATTATATGGAAATAGTTTAGCCAATAACTTATCAAGCTGCTCAGATTAAAGATACTCCTACCAAAAATGTTGGGTAAAGAGGAAAACCTAAGTGCATTTTTTTCAAGGATAAGTTGGATTTATTGAACTACAAGAGGAAGGCTATTGGTGGCCTTATACTACTTGTTGATATGTAGTTGGTTCCTATTGGTTTTCTACTATTTTTGGTGCTTTCTAATAGTCCTTGTTCTTTCTACTTTCTTTGTTTTTTAATTTTTCTTTAATCTCACTCCTATTGAGACTCACCTTGTTAGCCCTTCTGGCTATTTTGTACTGGGTCTGAGCCCTTTCCCATGTTTTATCTTAATCAAAATAATTTATCCTCATACATAAATTCAAATAATATTATAATGAAAGAACATTAATGTGATTATACATCACAAAAATGGTTCCACAAATCCAACCTATAAAGGATATGTAACAGCATCCTTCGTCGAACCCAAACTACAATGAAATGAAGGAGGAACCATGGTCTATGTAGAGAAATGAGCACTACAATAAAAACATTAGAATAACAAGATCAAAGGGGAAGGAGTAAGTCTCTGGGTTGGTGGGTGGTGATATTAATGAAGAGTTGGAAGTGGAAGTTTGAAAGGAGAATAAATTCAAATCAAATACCCCCATTCCCCATAAAATCTAAACTAAAAGGGATTTCTTATGGGTTAGAAGCCGATGCCACTAGTGATGAGATGGAAGTGGAAAAACATGAGGGTAGCATTGATGGTCAAGGTCTAGTTGTGGAAACTAAATATGTCTCCCTTGTCCCAATTATGAGGTGAGATGGAAAAGAAAAATTTGTGGAGCCTCAGGTTGGGGCCTCTTTCCCCACCATTTTGAACCCTACGTCGTATGTGGATGAGAACTTTAAAGAGTTATTTTTATGGCTTCTAGTCAAGAACAATTGGCATAGGTACTAGGGATGATGAGGGATGATGTCTCCTTGCAAAATTTAATGACTACATGGTTCTATATTTAAATTAATTGCCTAAATATCAAGTTGAATAACATGAACAAAAAATTTGGTGGCCAAAGTAGTATAAATCAAGAGCAAGATGAGATTATCCTTCAAGGGTGGGATGTTGTCCTTAAAATGAGGCAATTTGAGGAGTTATCCAATTTGAATAAGATGATGATGTCTATGGAGAATGAGATGAAATAAACCAATGAAAGACTGACCTCTTTGGAAAGAGTTAAAAGTAATAAATGGGAAATTGGAGAGAAATGTATAGGTCAATAAATGTACCATTAGGAAGAATGGAATTGGGATTAATATTTTAAATTGAGAAGCTTAAAGAACTCCAAGAGGGGAAGGTCAAGAAGGACACAAAATATAAATACAATAAGCCTTGTTGGGCCTAGTACGAGGACACGGGACAATAAGAAATTATTTTAAAGCTAAGAAAAATGATCTCATAGAGTTCACTAAGCTTCTAGAGGACTTTTATTTCCAAAAAAGGGAAGTTTTTGAAAGTTTGAAGCATATTTAAGTGGTTAGTGTTATGTCTATTATTTTTTTGGTACTATTTTATCTTTTATACTAGGGGTTCAATTTTGTGAACATTTTTTTGTGCTCATATTGTTATTTATTTTAATTGAATATGGTTTCAAGGGTCCTTATCTTATTTTCTCTTAATAAAAATAATATCAAATATCAATAGTGTGTTCCTAGCTTCCATAAATGCATCAATATATTTCCCTCTAGGAATAATATCATCTTTTCTTTCAAACTTATCTATATTGTGTGTTAGTACATCTAATTAGAGAAAGGAAAACCCACAATAAAGATATTACAACCAAAGAAGCGAGCATAAGTGTGTTAGCCTCATTTTGACACCATAAAATTTAAACTTTTTGTATCGAAACAATAAGTGTTGTCATGCATCAAACACCTTTCTCATGCCGACCCTAGTTGCAAATTGATATTACCACATGTTTCATGTGCTACTCATTATCCTTTTACATATTTGGAGTACCATAGTTTATTTAATTCATGTGAAAAAAATTGGAAATTTGAAGAAGAACCATCTTCTATTTCAGTCAAATTCTTGGGAATAGTCACATAGTGTGACAAATCACAAAAATAATTAAACTTGAAACTATGTAAGCCCTAGTACAAAATCATTTTATAAAGGTGTTTATGACTTCATTTAACCTAACAGGGAAATTTTTTAGATCAAATTGTCTTTTGGTTTGAGATATTTTAAAACTTCAATTATTTGGAAAGTTGTTTGTAGAAATAATAAAATTTGGAGTTTCATAGTAGTTGGGGGAAAATGGTTTGGCAAGGAGGTTCTTGATATTATTATTGATAATGTGGCCAATTTTCAAATCAACCCATTTCTCGGTTTAGGATAATTTAAAATTATGATTTTACTAGCCAAATTCCAAATAAAATATTAAATTAAAAGTTTTATTTACTCGAAATGAAATTTATTTTTTGGGTTTTGGTTGTAATGGTGTCTTTGTGATCGTAGAAAATTTCATGATATTACCAATCAAAAGTTACATGTGTTTCCTCTTTTTCGGATTAAGGGGTTGATCTTGAGGAGTTTTCCAATAAAGCATGTGAAAATAATTTAAATCTTTTTCAAAATCATCGATTTTTCAAAAGCATTGATTTTTCACAAAGCGAGTTTTTCAATAATTTAAAAGGTTTATTGACTATGTCAAGATTGGATTGGGTTTTATACATGCATTCTCTTCTTTAATGCTACCATACTATCCCATTCACAAGTTCACAACTCCTAATGCTACCTTGCTAGCAAATTTGAAACTCCACAACTCCTTCTAATGCTACCATGCTAGAAATATCACAACTTCACAACTACTTTAATGCTCCCTTGCTCCCAAATTCTAACTTCCTAACCTCACAATTGCTAGAGTGCTCTCAAATTCTAACTTTCTAACCATTGATGTTTGAGCATTTAAAAGGAAGTTAGCTCTCATAAATGTTGAAAATGGAGGTAATTATGTAGCTTTAAAACTTGTAAAACTATTATACTGTAGATCTAATTAAGTGTTCTTTGTTACAATTTCTTTGTGGATGATTATCTATTTAGATTCATTTTACTATTTGTAGAAGTAGACAGAAGATTGTAGAAGAATAAGACCAAAATATAGAAGTGACACAGCATATACCATGGAGAAACCCTTTCAGGAAAAAAATCCACCACTAGAATCAATGGTGCTTGTATTATTTAAACTTAGAACAAGATTACAATAACTCTTTATCAATCCTTGCTTGAGATGCTTCTTTTTCCTTCAACAATTCTTCTTCACAACCTGCAATAAAATCTGCTAGAACTCTCTTCAACTTGCTGCAATTTATAGACAATAATGAGCCTTGTAAACTCCAAAGAGTTTACAATTACATAGCATAAAGCTTATCTCACAAAACCTATCCCTATTCTTTGCAAGTAGAGTTCTTCCATGGAAAACAATGTCAAACCAAGTCCATCAATTTGGGCATCCCAAACTGAAGTCATAACTCAATGTTGATTATGAAGATATCTTGTAAGCTCCTCCTCAAAGTTGGCGCCCAAGAATCGGCCCACTTAACTCAGCCTTATAAAATATCTTCTCATACAAAAGTGTTAACTCCAAGATTCCAACTTGAGCGCCCAAGGTGGGTCCAAGTCAATCTTTGTTAACTGAAACATATCTCTCCATCAATTCATGCAAACAGGATGCATGATTGATCATCCCCACTTAACTGAATGTACCACCTGTTATTTGTCATGCAAATCAAGTCATTAGTCATGCATTCCAAGTCAACTGAAGTCAACTAGCATTCAATTGAAACTAACTATATGTAACTAAAGATAACTGAACCATAACTAAACTGAACTGAACTGATACTAAACTAAACTAAACTAAACTAAACTGATACTGAACTGAACTGAACTCCATGCATGTAAACATCAATTCCTAATTTCTAGGATCTTTACATGCATTACTGAAGTGTTATCTTTCTCCAAACAGTTAACTTAACTCAAGGTGAGTTCCACCTTCCATGTGGGTGCCCCATGTGCTCCTATTTTGTAGGAGCTCTTCTTGGGAATCCCCACATGTTCCTATCATTTAGAATTAATTACAAATGTCAATTTACATGTTCATTTCATTCAAATTTAATTTTTTTCTAATCCTAGTGTTGGGGAACACTTTCCAAGGACTTAGGAGATACATGAAATAATGTTTAGGATTGCAATTAAATGGCATCCTATTCCCAACAATAAATGCATGTGAGAAATTAAAAAATACTATGCCAGACTTGAATGCAACATAAAGCCAAGCTTCAAAACCATTTCCAATCATCCTTCTTGCTCATGCCAAAATGGGAGACAATGGAGCAGTGTATGGTCATGAACAAATGAATTTATTGTAAAGACTTTGTAAAGTCTCGATCAAATATATTTGGCAAGTACAAATCCAAACTCCACAAGCTTTACCAACACCTCCTCATTGTTGTGCCAAAGTAAAGACTTAGCACAAGGTATGCATATCCATCAAAGCATGATAGAAAATATTTTTTTCAGATGTTCTAGTTGCAACTACATAGTTAAACATGCAAAATGTGGAATCATAGACCAATCACCTAAATTGTTTTACAAAATTCCTCAAAGAGATTTCATCTCATGGAATGTCAATGATTACAAAGCATACACAAAATAGGTATTTTGAATAGGTTTTTAAATCTCTCAAGCAAATGCAATTGTGTTGGGCATTGAAAAACATTAAAATGATATTTTTTAGTTTAACATAGACACAATAAAACTATGATATCTTTTTCATTTTTTAACAAAATTTAAAAATTTAAGATGTTTTGGAAAGAAGAAGAATAGAAGTATAAAACCCATAAATGTTTTGAAGATATTATGAGTGATTTGTGAGCAGCTCAATAAACAAATCTAATATGAAGAAGAATGCGTGATGCATGTGCAGGCACAAAAATTGTTTGACAGAATGTCTCAACGATAAGTTGTCTTATGGGATGCAATAGGCACAAGTTATCATTTTAAAGTGGTTCCCTTGAGAATGAAGAAATGCCAAAGCAAATAAATGAATTACTAAATGGTATATTGGAGGATAAGTTATCAATGGTTTTTAAAGGATTTTCTTTTATTTGAACCATCTAGTTTGGATCTTCAATATGAGGACTTGTGGGCTGAAAAAGCTTTGATTGAAGATTATTTTATTTTGAACATCATATTCATTCCCTACCATGCACCATTTTATATTTTATTGTATGACAACATGTGTCAATTTTTGTTATTCCACAAAGAGGACAAGATGACAATGTTGAGTGCTAGGAACATCTTCAAAAAGTATCAGAGATAAAGTAGACAAAGGTGGAGAACTACATTGACAAGATCAATGACTTGATATTTATTCTCAGTTATGGATTACTAGTTACCTTTTTAGAAAAGTGTCACTCCTTATAACTAAAAGTTAGAAAATGAACCTTATTTACGGAAAAGTGATGAAAATCCTAACTAAATAAGGCTTTATTATTTTAAATTCATTGTATCTCAAAAAGGTAGTGTCAAGGTAGTTAGTAGGTAGTTATAGGAAGGAAGCCTATAAATATAAAGCTATTTGTATTGTAAAGGGTGACTTTTATGGAGGGGAACTTTGGAGAAGAACATTTTGAAGAGAATTTTTTAGTGCTATCCTATGACATTATGTATAAAATGTTTTTGAAATTGTGTAATTTCATAAAGATAATGAAGAATGAATTTTGGTTTGTATGTTCTAAATGTGTTCCTAATTTATCATTACCGAATTCTCGTAGGTTAAATCAATAATTCCTCTATGCACAACTATGCAAACCATTGGTAATTTATGCAATTGATATGAAAAATGTTCATATCTTGGTATCTTGGTTTGAATGTGTTGAAGCAACTATCTCCTCA
Source organism: Sequoia sempervirens (assembly GCA_007258455.2). Classification (NCBI taxonomy): domain Eukaryota; kingdom Viridiplantae; phylum Streptophyta; class Pinopsida; order Cupressales; family Cupressaceae; genus Sequoia; species Sequoia sempervirens. The sequence continues at coordinate 78,710 of VDFB02058654.1, forward strand.
TATATTGAGATTTGTTACACTTCTTTAATTATCATTTTATATCAAAACATGCTTTATGTTAAAATCCCCTCGCAATTCATCATATCTTATGAAGTCCTAGTTGGTATTCGTATGTTTGCTACTAGGATTTCTAATATTCACTTTCTTTAGTTTTACCTTTTTCACCTTTTGTACTTTCAAGTAAAAGTACATAAAAACCCCAAAAACCCCTATCATCCAAGGGAGATGCCCCTCTCAAATGTAGAGGAAGATCACTATTCCATAGCAATATCTCCAACTGTTGGAACAATTGTCAAATTGCTCTTTGGGTAAAAATGGTCATTTTTGGAGAAACAATCACAATAACAAATATGTTTACCAACAAAGTAGAAGCTACAAAATAGAAATGAGGGTAGGTATAAGGAGGGGTAAAATGAGGAATAGAATGAATTTTGGGAATAAATTAAAATATGTAATGGGGTGAGTACATTGGGAGGGATGGAGGAATAAAACGAGTAATATAATGGGAAGTAACCATGTTGGAAGTAGGGATAGTTGTAACAACAATAGGTGTGGTAGGGGAAATTATGAAGGTTGTAGAAGCTATATAAGTTGTAGGTGAAGTTATAATGGATTGAGAAGGGGAGGTGGATGTGAAATTTTTTGGGATGGGATTATGGTGGGAGGAGCAAAAATAGGAGGTAGTCCATATTAAGGAAAAAAATTATGGTGAGGGTGATAATAGAATACACTATGAAATGGGACAATGTTTAAAGAAAGCATGGTTATGGATGAAATAGGTATGGGAGATGCACTATTATAAGAGATAAGTATGATAACCTTAGCACAAATGACTTGTAATATCTCTAAATCAAGTTATTTGTTAATTAACAACTTATGAATCATATTTTCCAACTATGTAGGGCTTTAACCTTTGATAGGTTAAAAAATTCCTCTACAAATTATTGTTGAGACACGTGTTCCTCCTGATAAAGACCTTCATTTTCATGCTTATCAATAGGAAATAGACCTATTTTATGAAAATATCATTGTGTACACCATTTATAGTGGATTTAACCATGTGAGGATTTAGTCATACACTCCTTCACAAAAGAATATGAGGTGGAAGAGACTTTGGCGTGAAAGTAATACTCAATACCTTAAAGGATGAAATGATGGATGGGAATTAGTAAGTGTGCAATATACTCCTAAAGGCCAACATAAAGGAGGGTAAAGTGGTAAGTTAGTTCAAGCAATGGTAAGAAAAAACCCTAGAAGGATAATGATCTAAAAAAGTACAATCCCTAGGTAAATCATATATGAAAAATGAGTAATTAGAAAAATCAAATCTAAAACCCTACTTAAGGAGAATAAAGCCTAAGTGGTAGATTATGTTAAATTATAAGGTTTAACAATAATTGTAAGGGAATAAATCACACTACATAAAATAATCTAGGATAATTAAATAAATATAATAAATTAATCATAAACTAACCTATATTAATTAGATCTAATGTTTTATTTACTATGGCACATCTTGATTGTTAATCATTATATAAATTTAGCAAATAAAATAGAAAGGTTGAGGTGATGCTTGGGGCTTTGTGAGTCATTAATCTTGATGGTGTGATTTCATTTATTCTTAATGGATTGTGAAAGGGAAGGAACCTAAGATAATCTAAAGGCTATAAGGCTTCACTTGGTAAACTAAAATAGATGGAGGAAATTCAATGAATTAAAGTGTATGTAGTTTGGGTTATATAATAATATACCAACACCATTAATTTTGAGGGTAATCAACCCAAGCCATTGATGGTCAATGATAATGAATTTAATTGATGAATATTTTTTAAAGGCTATCCATTTCTTTATTGAGGTTACAATAATCCTATGACATTGCTTATAAAGGAAATTGCATCTAAGATAATAGTTTGGTGAATGTTTCATGGACTAAAGATTGAGGCAAGGAAATAAATGAAGAGGATGTCTGACATATTCTAATTGGTGAGTGTTTCATGGACTAAATTCTTAGGCATGGAAATAAATGAAGAGGATGTGTGACATATTCTAATTGGTGATAATTAATCAATTTATCATAAGGTTCATCCTTTTGATAGTTCCTTGGTAACATACAATTGTTGGTTTAAGATACAAGTAATATAAGCTATCAATTGATATTTTAGTTCAAATAGGATAGATAACCTACAAGGAGAAGGTTATTGGTTATAAATTGGTTGATGCATTTTTATTGGTACCTATGGAATTTGATTAAAATTATGGAAGAACCAACTTATTTTTCGATGATAACATGGATTTTTACAAAGGGAAATCCAATTTTGACATCATGATGTTGCTCAAGGAGGTAGTTGGATATTTAAGAAGACTTCCAAGTGACGAATTGTGATAGGTTCGTCTTAGATTAGGATTTTCTCACCATATTTTCTAGTGTAAATATATTATTGATTCGATAAGTATCACAAATCTTTAATGGATTTTAAGAGTTCTTTAGAATGGTCTTTTCAATATTGTATATTATTTCTTCTATTTTTATTATGACTTTGTAACCCAATATAAAACATTAATTTTTGACCCTCCATGCACCCAAAAAATAATATCTTTCAATAGTAGTTAAGGACTAGGAAATATTGTGTAAGTATTTCATGGTTCAACATTTTCACTAAGGAAACATCTCTAGTGATCCTCGAAGGATTTTATCTTTAGAGAATCATGTCTTGCATGCCCACATATTGTAGTCTTGCAATGATATCTTGATCGACTTAATAGAAGTCATAGAAGTAAGTTATTCCTTGGCCAAATGATAAATTTTGGGGCTAAGAACATATAGAATACTACTTGTAAGATGGTATACTTGCATATATTTTTTTGTGATTAAATTGATTAAATATTACCTCTAGGAGTACCCTCCTAGGTCTAGTTGAGCCCAAATTCAAGGATAGATTATCCATTCTCACCAATTATCCTACCATCACTCACTCTTTGTTGATGAGATGATAAATCCACCCTCAAAATAACATTTCCATAGCCTTGGAAAGTGTTTAATTCCTCTATAAGAGTAATTATTTTAGGACTCAATTCTATAAGAGATAGCAAGATCTAGGATAGGGGTTTTTCAGACCTTATTTCTTTTAGATTCTTCCTTTAGGAACTCTTCCCATTTTTCCTATCCATTTAGTTTGTCTAAGAAGTCATGTTTGATGATTAATTGGATTAAACCATGATATCTCAAGTCTTTTTCCATCAACTTATGTGTTGTAGCCATACCCTAAATACAATTATATAGAAATATAAGGAGGTTTACAAGGCATTCACGCCTAACTATACTATGGTTGGGTTGATTAAGAAACCTTGTACCAAACCCTAACATAATATCATACATTCAATCACAAGTAAAGAACTTTGTAGCCTATAAAACCACATGTTCCTAAGGCCATGAAAGGTAGTTTCTATCTATATCATTAATGTCTCCTTTAGTCAAAATATATTTGGGGATAGGTTATGGGCTGACATGAAATTTTTGAAGCAATTCTGCATACAAAGTTTTAGAGTGAAAATATCATCACCTACCTCTAGGACATTGAAGATGTGGTTAATAATTGTAAAAATTACTTCAATTTAGACACCTTTGATGATGGAGAAGTTGGGATTGAGATTCTAAACAAAATTCTCAATCATGATTTTCTCACACTCTTAAAATTTTGAAGAAACTCTAGCCATATATCCTAGGTAAAAACCTCAACCACCAAAGCTTCAAAAATAGGGTCCTCTAGTCAAACTTCCTCTTTTCGAATAGCGTCTAGGCCAATGAACACTCTATCTCTATAATAATCAAAGGATTGGGTCTCCAAAACATGAAATACTATAATTTTTCTTTTCTCAAGAAGCTCAACTACATGATATGCTCTATAATGTTACAAGATTTATGTGATTCAATTATTCTTTTAGATTTATATTCCACCTATAACTGATAGTGTTATTTTAAATAGGTAGAATCAAATATATTCCACACCTATCATGGTAATAGGATAATAACAATAATATACTAGCTCATATATTATGGAACTATCATGATCACTCATGGGGAGTACATGATTATAATGGGAAATCATAAGGCATGTTATGTCATAATGTGTAAAATTTGTTATCTTTCTTTGGATTTGAGGTGACACAATTTGGTTTCTATTTCAAATGATTATAAGACATCATCAGTGCCAAAAATGGTCGCATCCATCATGTTAAGTACTTTATCATACAAGCAATCTTTTTGGTGAACTTTTATTTTATTCCTACTAATTTAATAATAATTTAAAGAAAAAATATAATGATATTTTATACTTACTTCTAATCATATAAACACTCCTGCATAATCATATAATTTTGGAGCCTATTTATTTATTAGTACATGTCTTGTTTTTTGTTTATCAATTTTAGAGCTCTACAAAACTATACCAACTTTATTTTTGGTTTTGAACAAGAACTACCATGTTTTTTTAATCATTCTTCTTTAAAGGACTACCATATTTGGTTTTTAATCCTTTCCCCCTTTTTTGGCTTGTAGAGGAGAGATTTAAAATTCACACCCATGGAAGAAATATCTTCCATAGTGTTGTTCCCAATATGATTATGTAACTTTAATATGAATTCCTCCTTCAATTTTATTTTATGGTACTCTTTCAATCTATAGCCATTGAACAAAAATGATCTTTTTCTCTTATCTATTGGGAATAAATATACTACTCCATTGTTGAATACAAGGGTTATATCATAAGGTCCTACCCATTATTTATAAATCTTGCCTCTATATTTTTTATATTTAGAATCACATGTAGTAGAACCCAATCTTTTGGTGTGAGTTAATTGATTACTACAAATTTATCATGACATAATATCTATACTATTGAATAAGCTATGCATGTTTAAGTTCTTGTAGCCTCATCTCATCCAACCTAATAAGTTGCAACATCTCTTGACGAACTACGTGTTTTTCAATTCAATTCCTAATTCTATTACTATTTTCAAAAATTTTAACTCATATTCTATAGGAAGTGTTATTTTCTTCCCATATACTAGCTCATAAGGGGTGAAATTGTTAGTAGTTGTCCAAGTCATGTTGAAGTCCCAAACTACTTATAAAAATTGGTTTACCCAATTTGATTTGTTGTCTTCTATGGTCTTTGTTAATATAACTTCCAACTCTCTATTAGTCACCTCCACTTGTCCATTGGTCTAAGGTGGGTAGGGATATGACTTAAGATAATTTGGTATCACATCATGAATTTTTGGATCATAATTGACATAAATTAAGGTTATTGTTCTAAAATAAGATCTCTTGGGGCACCGTATATATAATATGTACTTATATAACAAATTTGCTACCTTATCTTCATGGGAAACTAGTAATGCTTTGGCTTCCACCCACTTGGTGACATAGTCTATACAAACCAAGATATAGTGGTTACCTCTATTGGCATATGGCTTCTAGTATTGTCATTGATGGCAACCTAAGTCATTATTCTGGTCCGTAGATCAGAATTTGTTCCTACCGGAAGGCAAAGTAAAGATCAGAGTTTTACCAGAAGTGAGAATGAAGAACAAGGTATTCGGTTAGTATGTCGATCTGTATGCTTCACTGGGTTATCATTTTAGGTTGTGGATCTTAGGGAAGGTTGTTGAGCATCTATATTATCTTATTGTTAAGTTTTGTGTTGTCGCATCAATCAGTGTATGAGTTAGGAGATCCGAAAGGATTATTTTTCTGTTCATTTGTCCATGAAGGCCAACTCAGTGTATATGGCATGTCGCGGATGTATAAGGAGTAATTATTTAAATATTTTTGTGTTTGAACATTTTTTTTTGGTTCCCAACATAACATTAGCCAACTTTGATGGGTACGCATCAAATATTTAATGTGGATTCAGCTGGCTATTGGAGAATATTTTTATTTCGTTGAAGCTGACATAAAGCAACAAAATCCTTGATAGCAGATATATATGTGAGTTTGGGTAATCCATTTTCATGTATGAATGGGTGTGAAGAGCAGAGAAGATGTGTGTGACTATCAGAAGATCAATCAAGCAAATTTTTCTTGTGCAAAAGAGGATTTTTGTGAAGCGAATTAAGGCAGAGCAAAGCGAAGTGCAGAATCAGACAAAGGTCCAGAATCTAATCTATGAGCTTCACCGAAACTGATACCAAGCATTTGTAGATGCTACTTTCTCAGTTCAACCTTTTTTTGTAATCCAAATATATTGTAAGGCAGTGATCCTTCCTAATCTTGAGCAGTGAGCTCTAGGAAATGTGCCTGAATGCATGTGCATTCCCTTTTTCTTCATACTTTTAACAGAGTATAAATTATGGATTAACCTCCACCGTGGTTTTTCCCCTTATAGGGTTTCCACATAAAAATCTTGGTGTTATGGTGTTTTGACTATTTACTTCTTGTGCTTGCATCTTTACTTCTATTGAAATGTTGTAAATGGTTTAAGACATGAATTGAAATTTAAATATTGTTGAACACTAATTCACCCCCACCTCTCAGTGTTCCTTGAGTCCAACAATTGGTATCAGAGTAGGTTCCTCTAAAAATTTTTAACAACTTGAGGTGAATCTTGGAATGCAATGGACTCTGGTAGTCTTCAACAACAGCTTTTGGTGGCATTTGATGATCTTGATCAGTCTAAAGCAGAAGTCATGAAATTAAAAGCAAATCTTGAGGATGTTGAAAAATTCATTCATTCATTGAAGGATAAAATCAATGAGTCAAGATAAAAGAGGAAGGAACTATGTGATCAGCTGAAGCAGAAAGAAAGTAAAAGCTTGGAAGATGTTCACCTAAATCAGACCTTAAAAGAAATAACTAAAGAATGTGAAAAGTTTGCTAGAGACAATGTTGCTCTAAAGCTTGAGATGGAATCTATGGTGATGAGGAAAAATAAGGAGATTGAAGAAAGAAGGAAGAATGAGGAGAATATAGCTCGGTCCTTAAAAGAAAGATCTGAAGAATGCAACAGAGTTAAGAGTGGATTCATTTAGCTAGAGATTGAACAGCAATAATCTAGAAATAATGAACAAGAGCTTGAAAGACAGATAGTTATTCTCAGAGATGAACTCACTACTGCAAATGAATACAAGGAGAAGTTTAAGATCAGTTCTGCTAAGCTTGATGAGTTGACTAAAGGACATAAGGATGCAAATGACAAGCGAGGTCTTAGATATGATAAGGGAGAAAGCTTTGGATCTAAACATGAGGATTCCAAACAAACAAATCAGATGAACAAAGGCAGAAGGCATCCGGTAAGATAACCCAATGCTCAGAAGTTTAATGGTCACTACTTTTCTTGTAATAAATTTAGTCATATGGCTTCTCAGTGTAGAAGTAAAATAAATTCAAGCAATCCATCATTTCTCGATCAGTGTTTCAATTGCAACAAGTTTGGTCATAAGTCAATTGAATGCAGAAGTATGTCTATCAGTGTAAGGAATGTTAAATGCTACACTTGTGGAAGATTTAGGCATATTGCTGATAAATGTAGATCAAGAGGAAATCAATGGAATGAGTGGTCTAGACAAAGAAATCTTGTGTGTTACAATTGCAACAAATTTGGTCACATTGCAAGATTCTGCAGGAACAGAAACATGGATAGAAGAGGTCCAATATACAAAGGTAGAATTTCACAAAAGGATGATGAAGGAAAGGGGAAAGTGACTGTGGAAGAGATAAGAGATCAGATGAAGAAAACATGGGTAAGAATATTGAATCTGATGAAGGAAATAAGCTCGCACCAGAAGCAGTTTCTGGTAAATCCTCCAGAAATTGATCTTAGGCCATTGGCCTAGGGGGAGTTTTTCAAGAAAATCCTTTGTCCCCCTATCAACAGTTGGCACCGAAATGCAAGAAGTTGTCAGTAGTTGTGCTAATAGTTTACAAGTGTACTGGCGGTCATTTATGCATAAATTTGAGAAGTAGAAGGTCCGCAGATGAATTTTTCTATTGTTGTCTGAGAAAATAGAGTATTTGGAACACCTAGGGAAAAACATTTAATGTGATAAAAAGGTTAGGTGTGCAAGTTATAAAAGGGTACTTGGAACCCTCATTTGTCACTGTGCATTGAAGAAGAATATAAGGAGAGCCTCTGCAGTAGAATTTCAAAGGAGTAAAGTCATTTCGGCAGTGAATTCATCAGGTATTTCAGTTGCTTGTAGAATTCTCACTCAATTTGGTGTTCAGTAGAAACTTGTTCGGTACGGAAGGAAAAATGAAGTAAATCAAAGGAATGGAAATTTAGATGAATATAGCAGTAAGAAGATTAGGGATGTGAGAAATTTTTGGCCGATCGATGAATTGAAATGGCTTGAAGGTGTGAAACAAAAAAGTTTGGACATTTGGAGTGAATTTCCATACTTTGATAACACAGAAGTCGTTAGGTTTATCTTGAACAAATTGAATGATGACATTCTAACTCTGGATAGACCCTATCTCATTTTGAAAGGGGTGATTAAGAATCTAACTAGTTTATGCAATATTGGGGATATACAGAAAAAGAAGTCAATTCAGAACAAGGAAGTCAAAACCCTAACCAAAGTAACTAGAGATCAAAGGGCTTTGATAATTTTGACGATCAAAGATCCGATAACAAGGTACATTGCACATGGAAAAAAAATTTAGAAACAGGGAAGGTGCAACTTCAGTAGGTGCAGTTTACATCTCTCATAAAATGATAATGGAGGATCATGATTTTGATCTATGTGGATTGCTAAAAGATCAATTGATGGAAAATGTGCAACTAACAAAGGAAGCAGATTACCCCCTTTAGGTTTGGTACCTTGGTCATATGTCTTGTGATGTATTTTTAGAATTGCTTGCCACGGATCAGTAATGTTGTATGGAAAGAGAATGAACCGGTTTGTAAACAAATTTTTGAACACTCTAATACTTTGGCAAATTGTGAGCAAGAGTATGCAAATTTCTTTAAAGAATTGCTAGGGAAGTTTGGAACAATTAGCATTGCCATTCCGGTAAGAGCACTTGAAGTTGGATCTTCTTCCAGTGAGATGGAGAGGAAGAAGAAAAGAGCACAAGAGATTGTTGATTACACTCCTTTGGCACACAAGACTCCAAAAATTGAAAGAAAAAGTAAAGATCTAGTGATTGTGGACATACCAGATGAAGAATATAATGAGTAAACTCCAAGGGAAGAACCAAAATTAGTTGAACCAGATGTAGTTATAGCAGAAGGAAGCGAAGAAGGTTTTTTATCCGAAGTAAAGATACTGTGGCTTATTCAGGAGAAAGATGGGATGTAGAAAATTGCAGACATATGGTCTGAGAGACCCTCTTATGAGCAGGACCTGATCGAAAGCACATTAAGTACTTATTTTGTGCACAATAATATTGGTTTGGAGAGTTTGCAGAATGTGTTTCCTGAAGAGATGATTGAGTGCATTAAGGATGTCATGGTCTCTGAGTCTCAGGACAGGAAAGAGGAAAAAATAATTCTACATCTGAAGAATCAATTCGAGATATCTCTTACCAAACTAAAAATGCAAATGAATGTGTTGAGGCAATGCATAACATCTACAACTATTGTCTTCATTGGCCTCATGCAGTTGGGAGATACAAAGATAAGCTGGAGCAAATTGAATCTGAGCTGAACAAAATTGGTCAGGATTATAACATGTTTCAGAATTTGGATGGTGCAGTCAAGAAAAGGATTCAAGTATTGCAGTCCAAGCATACAAAAGTTCTATTCACCAGAAACAACCTTGTGGACAGCTTTTGGAAGGTGAAGGATTTAATCGAATGCAAGTTGGAGTAGTTAATTGAGGTTCTGAGGAAAGGAGAGAAATTAGAAGAGGCAAACATAATTCTAGAGTCCCTCATCCAGATTATCAACCGTACATTAGAGAACAACAACTTGATCTTAATCATTGGGATTGTAGTAGAAGCTTGGAGGAAATTTCTTCCAGAAATGAAAGAAAAGTACAAGATAATTTTCTGACTCCAGTAGCAGTTGTATTTCTTCAAATTTTGATCAATTTTTTGAAAGGGAGAGAGAATGCAGTGAAAAATATGTTTTTCATTGATGTCAAAGGGGGAGAGAGAGCAGTGAAAAATGCCTTATCACTCTAAGGGGGAGTTGTGTTTTGAAATTTTGAAATCTGGTAGCATAATCATATTGGTTCCGACACTTAGTCATTTTTCACTAATTGTTGCCATCAATGCAAAAGGGGGAGATTGTTTGCATATGGCTTCTAGTGTTGTCATTAATGGAAACCTAAGTCATTATTCCAATCCCTAGATTAGAATTTGTTCCTACTAGTAGGCAGAGTAAAGATCAAATTTTTACCAGAAGTGAGAATGAAGAATAGGGTATCCGGTTAGTATGTCGATCTGTATGCTTCACCGAATTATCATTTTAGGTTGTGAATCTCGTGGAAGGTTGTTGAGCATCTATATTATCTTATTGTTAAGTTTTGTGTTGTTGCATCAATCGGTGTATGAGTTAGGAGATCCGGTGGGATGATTTTTCTGTTCATTTGTCCATGAAGGTTGACTCAGTGTATATGGCATGTTGCAGATGTATAAGGAGTAATTGTTTAAATATTTCTTTGTTTGAACAATTTTTTTTGGGTCCCAACATAACATTAGCCGACTTTGATGGGTACACATCAACTATTTAATGTGGATTCAGCCAACTATTAGAGAATATTTTTATTTCACTGAAGCTGACATAAAGCAACTAAATCCTTGATAGAAGATATATATGTGAGTTCAGGTAATTTATTTTGATGTATGAATGGGTGTGAAGAGAAGAGCAGATGTGTGTGCGAATATCAGAAGATCAGTTGAGTGAATTTTTCTTGTGCATAAGAGGATTTTTGTGAAGCGAATTAAGATAGAGTAGAGCAAAGTGCAGAATCAAACAAAAGGTCCAGAATCTGATCTATGAGCTTCACCGGAATTGATACCAGGAATTTGTAGATGCTACTTTCTCAGTTCAACCTTTTGTTGTAATCTAAATATATTGTAAGGCAGTGAGCCTTCCTAATCTTGAGCAATGAGCTCTAGGCAGTGTGCCTAAATGCATGTGCATTCCCTTTTTCTTCATACTTTTAACAGAGTATAAATTGTGGATTAACCTCCACTGTGGTTTTTCCCCTAACAGGGTTTCCATGTAAAAATCTTGGTGTTATGGTGTTTTGACTATTTCCTTCTTGTGCTTTCATCTTTACTTTTGTTGAAATGTTGTAAATGGTTTAAGATCTGAATTGAAATTTAAATATTGTTGAACACCGATTCACCCCCCCTCTCAGTGTTCCTTGAGTCCAACAACCTCTAGATGGTGTACTGATAGGTCCAAAAAAGTCCATCCCCTACTTCTTAAGTGGCTCAAGAACCACTTTATAGTGAAGAGGCATCTTATTAGAAAGTGTAGGGCACCCTACCCTTTGGCATTGATAATAATTCTTGATATACTAACACATGTCCTTACTCATGGTAGGCCAATAATATCTAGCTCCAAGAACTTGTGATCAATTGTAAAAACTAAAAAAATTCCACTAAATGGCTCATCATGACATATGTGAATGATGTCACATAATTTATATTATTACATTCACCTTCATAAAACATGATCAAGATAACATTTTGAAACATATAAAACATGTTCAAGATAACGCTAGTATTTGACTCTAGGGTTTAGGCACTTTTCCAAATTTGTTTCATTATATTTTGAGGTAGAGGGGGTTTTTTGGATTTGGACAAGGTATAAAACTAACTTACAACCTAAAAGGTGAGTCAACCTACCCTTGATCCAATTTGATATGAATTTAAGGATGAAATGCAATGGAATGAATAGGTTAATGATGCAAATAACCATTCAGATGTAGATACAGTAGACACAAAAAGCCACAAACAAATTTGGACAACAAAAACAAACAAAGTAGGACACTGTACACCTGACATATGAATCTAGGGTTGAAAATTGAGGACTAAGTTGCCTAGGGTGACTATGTCCTAGTTGACCAATTTGAGATCTATTTATGTAGTCCCTGAGAGCCATATTAGAGTCTTTTGTTTCCACTTGTCACATTGTCGGATCAATGTTGAATATTTTTATAACTGGGTTTTCATTTGTTGTCAAGTTGTAGGGTTTGATTGCAATAATGGATAATTGACCTTCAAGCTTCTCCCAATCTTCTTTAGATTTGAAACCTGCACATTCAAATAGAGAAGAAAGTTTGGGCCATTTAGGGGCTTGTCTTAGTCAAACCCCATGTTAGTGTTTCCACTTCCACAATGACAATGTCAATGATAATGATAAAGCTAAATGACATGAAGGAATTATGAATCAACAATGGACTACAACTCACCACCCAAAAATGGCTTCCTTGAAGGATTGAAGTCATACAAGATCTCCTGAAGGCTTGATTATTGTTGGCTTGATTTGCTTGAAGACCTACAAGGGTGAGATCTCACAAATAATATGAACAAAATCACATACACTTTGACATGATGCTTGGATCTTGAATTTCTGCAATAAATCCTCAAATGACTGCTCTTGATAATAATTCTTGCTCATAAATTTCTCAATTCTCCTTGTTAGTTTTCAAATAGTGAAATGACTAGGTCTTTATACACAATAATTCTAATTTCCCAAAACTTAAATCCTAACAACTGACTTTGGACAATTGAAATTCAAATAATAAATTGCCACCTTCGACATATTCAATTTTGGAAGAAAAATAGGGGGACTTAGTCGCCCTAGGCGACTAGGTCCCAACCCTATTTTGTAGGATTTAAGGTGTCGGGGGAAAAATATTAAATAAATGCTTCAGTATTATGCTTGCAATTTATCAAAAAATGATAAAATGGGCCATGAAATGAATAATTTAAGAAATTAGGTATTCAATTAGGTCCATGCACTTAAGGGGGAGCAAAATATAGTGTGAAATTGTCAAGGGTGACAATTTACAACACTACACATTTAAATAATATATCATTTATCCATTTAAAACAAGAGTTATTTCTAAATAGTTGCTTCATTTCCATTATATTGATCTATAAAGGACACTTCCATGTAGCTAATTAGTTAGCAATATTTTCAAACCATGGTGATTGAATTGAATTGGAAAATAGGTGTTCATAAAAAAACATCATCTATTATTTCCTTATCTCCTTGCAAATCCAACCTTGAAAAAAATCAACAACCACGTTATCTTTTCAAGGTTTGTAAATAATATTTATGTCAAATTGTTGCAACAATAATAACCAAGAAATGATTTTTACCTCTATTGTGGATTTTTTATGAGTTACCTAATGGATGAATGATCTATATAGATAAACAAAATAGTACCATGTAATGAAGGGTTAATGGTATAAACTACTATAATAAATTTTGCTTTTTGTGGTTATGTATTTTTTCTCTGTTGTATTTAGATTCTTGCTAATGTAATATATAACATGCATATCACATGATTCACTATTTTTTCCTAATATTATACCTAAATTGCATGGTTGGAGGAATCAATATGGATGTGAAAGGATCTTCCCAATTGCGTGCTTTTGTAATAAATATTGTGATCAAGAAATTCTTGATTATTTTGAAAGATTATTGGCACTTATTAGCCCACTTAATTTAACAATCTATTTTTAATAAAGAAAATAGTGAATTAACTATCAGGAGCTACTAATTTTTTCAATAAATCTCTTGTAATAATAGAGTTAAAGGAAGCGCTTTGATGACACCTACGGTCTCAACTTTATTTCCATCAAGCTGCATCACCCCTCTTTTCATAGGTTCGTAGCTGAGTCCCAAAGCTTCGGCTATCTGTTTAGGCATAACCATTGTACTAGTGCCAGAATCAATCATAGCGTTGTGTAATAGCTTCTTTCCTACAATGAGAGTCAAGAAGAAGGGCTGAGGTTTCAACTTACTTCTGTCCTCGACAGGAGATTCCTTTGTATTATTTGTAAGAAACTTTACTAGTGGTATGTAACAAACAACCTTTCTACTGGCAGACGACTCTGTTGATGCCAGGTTGATCTCTTCTTCAAGCACCTTCTGTAATAGCGTCTTTTGTTCCAGGATAGCTAGAATGTCCCACAAAGACACGTTAGTGGATGATTTCTTCAATTTCTCTACCACATTAAAAGGTGGCAAACTTAGAGATTTTTGCTCCTTAGTTCTTGCTATAATAATCTATTTCCGTGGTTGAGAAGGTGAAGGGATGGTTGAAGCACTGGGAATTTGATTAGACACGCCTCTGAGCTACAGGTTGTCCAGATGTGAAACAACTGGCTCATCGGTGAATCTCCTCTTTGAGTGTGTGTTATAGTCAAACTGCACCTGCAGTGTTTTGGATATGAATGTGTCATTAGCAAACACCGTTTCTTCTTCTTCCCTCCAAGAGAAAAGTGCATGATCAGGAGCAATATCTGATTCTTGTTCTAAAGACATTCCTTGCATTTGCGCGGTAAGGACCGCGCTCTCCATTTGTGGTGAGGCATATACATAACCTCCCTTTTTCGTTGCCGTGCCTTGGCTATTGCTCCGCCACCTTCTGTTGTAGGTTGCCACGCGGACAGTTCCGGGGCATATGCGCATCGTTGCAAGGGAAACACCATGGATTGATGTCATCAATAAGGTTGTTCTGCCCTGCAGTTAATTCCCTACTCGAGCTTGGCGATGCACTCGTTAGCGGAGAAAGCACTGACACCATTTGGTTTGCAGTCGGCGTTGGTGGGTTACTGCGAGGCGCACCTTGATATTGATTTTTCTGATAAGTAGACCGCCCGCATTGATAGTTTTGATATGCAGGTCGCGGGGGCGTTGCTTGGTTCCGCTTAAGAGTCGTTATGTCATTTTCCATGGTTCGCAACATCTCCTTGAGGTCGCTTATTTCATCCTTGGAAGAACCTGATGTAGAAGCCATGTTTTCAGGGGCGACCGCATATGTGTACATTGACTGGACAGTTGCGGGCGCACTAGTTGATGCGACCTCTTGTGCGGGGATCGATATTTCAGGAAATATCGGCATAATAGGTCGAGGAGGCAATTTTTCGCAATCTATCAAATGATTCTCGGCTTTGATAGCGGTACCATAAGCATCTGGCAGAGTGCTCCTTCCAAAGACTTGATCATCACGAAATGTCAGAATTGATGGACTTCAGATAAAATATAAATGCCAACTCAGGAGTCGGGCGTATGGTAACAGGGATCCTCTACCAATTTGCGTGGAATCGGGCATTAAAGTCCGTTAGAGCCTCCTGGGGGGCTCATCTTATGACAAAAAGTTCATAATATAGTGAAGAACGATCTCCGTCGTTCGAGAACCTCACATAGAATCAATCTCCGAGCTCATCTAGGTGCGAATTGAATTAGGAGTCAATGTTCGGTACAATCTAGAGCCTTGCCTTTGAAAGACGCTGGTGAGGAGCCTCAGGGATACATTCTGGCTGTAATACCATGTACCAGCATAAACGTCTGCCACATCCTGCAAATGTTCTCTGGCATTTTGAGCTATCTTTGAAAATTTGGGGATAGCTTTCATGGCTAAAATTGGGATGGCACGGGGCGCCACCGAGGCTACCAGGGGACTTCCGATCCCATACTAGGTAGTTTTGTTGGTAGCCGTAACATGGTGAGAGGAAAGGGTGGTGGGAATGGAACGGTTACCGCCTGATTAACAACCTGGACTGTCCCTAGGGAGGTACTAGTAAACTTGGGTTACCTGCAGTTTGGGATCTAGTTACAGGCCATGGCTCATACACCCTTCTACAATGCAATTTCATTAAGTTTGGGTCCCACCGAGCGTGCCAGAAAAAAAACAAACTGTTGATGCCAAAATTTGATGAGGTAACAGAGTCTTATGGGAAACTCAGTTTAAGGGGGACCCTTTGCGCTAAACTGAGTAACCTTCAGATTTTTAGAGAAGCTGACTTCTTCTATAATGGGGTTTGGAAAGGGAAAAGGAAGTGGATATAATAAAGTAAAGTCTAACCTAAGGCGATGTGCCAAGATTTGATGATGGGCATAATAAATCATAGATTTAAGGGCCTGAATGGTGTTGTTGTATTCCAAAACATCAGAGACTTAAAATTATAGCATAAACAGTTCATTTATTGACATAAAATAATATTGCATACATTCTCACTACCAAGAAGAGTCATTAGACATGGTCTAGGTAAGCAAACTTGCATCCAACATATATAAAAGTTCTTTAAATGAAGTGTCATGACAGTATAAAGCACAGTTCACAGTTTAATCAAAAGCATGAAAAAGAAAAAGGCCGAACAATTGGCACAGTCTGAAAGTTTTGCAATTTAAATAAAACAGTAATAGAGGCCTAGTGTCTTTTTGCTAAAATCAACATCTTTTTCTCCAGTTCCGGTCCTTTTTCTCATCAACAGAGAAAGTATATATAGAAGGAAAACCTCCCACCGCTTCGGAGAACAGCAATAAAAAAGATCTCGCAATCTTCTGCAATGATGTCTGCATCAGAATATTCCCAGAGCCATTACAACAACATCGAGCCGGAACACAACATCCAATCATCCCGGGCACAGGTGCATCCTTTGTAATGATGACGGTGGTCCCAGCTAGGCTCAATCAGACAAGTGTCATCCATCACTGTGAATGATTATGACAAGCAGCAACCAATAGCATTATTTTGTTCATCTGACTTATCGCCCACAAAACAGATCAGTCGTTAGGCACGTGGCAACCTTTCACTGCCCGCATGAACCTTTCTCCCATTGTTGCCAAGGATTTGCGAAAATGCAACACGTGTCGAATGGGCTGAGAACCTTATCATAGCGGAGGGAACGCTCCATCAGCCGAGCGTAAAAGACGCATGGCAGCATTTTGTTGCCCGCGGTTGCTATTTCATCCCCGCGTTGAAATATTTGCGAACGGTTGCCACGTAGCAAGATGTGGGACCTGCCAACACCTTTCAGGAAAGAAGGCTTCGTGGAAGCATTTCATAGCCCGACGAGGCCTCAAGAAAAAAAGAAACAAAAGCATCCATAACCGCGACACATGGAAACACAGTGGAGTTTCCCAGGATCCAAAAGGAATGCCGATACGCGAAGCTGCGAAGAGTAGATGCGCAAAGTGGCAGATCAAAACTTTGATAAAAAAGCCGAGCAAACTCGGTGATGCACAGGCCGGCGCACACACAATACAAAAAGATAAACCCGAAGGGAGCTGCTCAAATATTTGTTTAACAGATACCATGTGTAACTTTGGATCAGTGTAAGTGGGAGCTTTGATAGTGATACATGTTATTATAAGATGATAGAATTTGGATAGTATTTTGTATTTACAACATAATACGTATGTTCTTAAGGGTAGACTTTTTGTTTATAGATGTATAATATCCTATTTTGAAGATGTATATCATGATGTCATGACAAGTTCCCAGTTATTTTGGAGTGCACTTTAGTGGTCCAATTTTAAGTGGTCATTTAGTATTGATTACAATGATAATTTTACCTTTGAGATATTTCGGTTATTACAGTGTTGTAGTTGGATTTTGATTGACATGAGGTGATTTTTTGGGTGCGTGTTGATGCTAGGAAAACTTAGGTGAGGCTAGAGATTTATAGTATACTAGATATCAACTATTGGATTCATAAGTCTCTGAAAAAGGTTTTAGTAGAAAGACTAAGGAACCTTTACTTGGAGTTGGATGTGAGTTAAATTTTGGACTTAATGAGGAGACTTTTTTGTACAAGACTATTATGAAATCATCAAATATAATAAGGAAAATAATCAAATAATCCCAATTCAATGATCAAATAATCCACTTCAATGAAGTGTATGCACAAACAAAGTAAATGAAACAATAACAAATTTACCTCCACAAAAGTGCCTAACCTTACTCTATTGTAATTTTTAGCCTCTAGCTTAAAATTAGTAAGAATTTAATGAAGTTTATTTGCTGGGGTATAAAAGTTTTGAGTCATCTAGTGAATCCTTGCTTTCAAAATGAATCAGTTAACTTGTCCATTGATTTGTTCAAATCATTCAAACAGTTTAAGATAAACTGCCGAACAATTCAAACAAGTCGATGAACATGCTTCACTAAGAAAAAAAATCAAAAGGATTCAAGTACAAAGTCTATTTTTTTCTGCAATATTTATTATTGTTGATTATCAGAAAAGCATTGCAGTATAGAACAAAAACATAAATCATTCATTATGATTACAGAACATGTGTTCAACCAATTCCAATTTCATTGTTTTAGATTGTGTAAATGGAATAAACTCAGAAAAATACATAAGTCATTACATATCATGAACAGTTGATTTATTGAGAAATATGTTATGTGATCCCACACAAGCTGTGGGTAGACTCAGTTGACTGGATTCAAAAAAAAGTACAAACTATACAACTAAAGAACAACTAAAAGTGAAACATGAAAAAGGAGATCATGCCGTCATTGCCTAGGAGGCTGATGTACAATTGATTTATTGCTTCAACTCGATCTTCTATGTCTTCAACTCCTTTGCTTCTGAGTTCCAGAATCTGCAATGATTGTAAAAAAAATATGTTAGAGCTCAGGTCACGAAATCTAAGAACATGTTGAAATTCAACATAAATATAGTTTGTACTCGTTATTAAATCAAATTAACTGAGTCAGACATATGTGAGATTAAATGAATTTCCAGAACTGCCTCATATAAAAGAAATCATTGATCCACTGTTTTACTGACTTGTTTGTTTCATGTACAGAAGCAGGAAATGTAATGTTGTTGATTATTGAATTACGACATGAGTGGGGTTAAATGTGGCTCCCACAAGGGTTGAGCTCAACTCATAGCAGAGAGAAGAATAACGTTATGCTTTGTAGAGTGTTCAAAAGATGTTGTGAATATTTGCATTGTAGAACAACAAACATAAATTCATTTTTCAGTTAAGGCGGAAATATTCCATCTTGAAAATCAAGTAAAAAGAAGCGTTTGTGAAAGAATTTTAGGAAAGAGTATTACATACAACAGAATGATGAGTGTTTCTTCATTTTGAAACAACACAACCAAGGTGTTAAGAATAGACCGTTTGCTAATACCAGTTGGAATTCCAACTTAGTAACAGAAGCAATAATTAAAGAGTCAAAAGCAAACAATATGTCATTTACAAAAAAAATGTAATACATCAAAGGAATAATGATGCAAGCCAACAGTCATTGTACAAACAGAAGTATGTTCCATCTTGAATACCAAGTATAAGATGTCATGTAACAACCACAACAACAAAAATATGGGTTGTAAAATGATCGAGCATAAAAGCATTCCTCAGGAAGCAGTCATTATTCTTTACAATAGAGAAGGTGAAGCAATGGAATAAACAATTTTCTGTTTCAAAGCTAGAGTTCATGTTTATGGTTGTTATACAATGTTTTCATTCTTGTTGTTTCTATTTGTTTAAACAATGCAAATAATAACAGTGTTGCGTACTTCCAAAATGAACTATTTGCAAATACATGGTGGTTTTGAGTCAAGTACGAAGGAGGTGGATTCGGTAAGTAGTATCAATATCCAAACAAGGGACTGCATTTCATAATCATTGTTTCATGGAGGCAGTTATGAGAAGTTTCAACAGAGAATATCATTTAAAATTTGACACAACAAAGTGAAGAATCTCATAGCCATGACTTAAGGAATGGAGCTACGGATGGGGTTTCATCAAACCCTAGTATGAGCAAGTATATGGAAGATACAATATAGAAGCCAACCCAAGGTTCATCATGGCGACTAGGAAAAACTAATACCCAGTTGAATGAGGTGAAACCCTCGACTAGAAAAACACACTCCATAATGAAGCACAAAAAAGTAACAAAGAACAAAGTATCAAAAAGTGTATAGGGTTGCGCCCAAGTAAAGCTTTAGAAGATTTAAGGAATAAAAAATATACAGCCAAAGAAGCTTTCCCAGAAAATTCTTATGGCGGCCAACACAGAAGGCACAAATTCTCAAAGAGAATAATCATCTGAAAAACTTTTAAACTTAGAAACTTTGAAGGAGCTTCCAAAATGAAGGATTTCTTTTCCAACTATGAGTTTAATCTGACTTACCAGATGTTTTATGTGTGCAACCTCCAAAATATCTTCAGAGGAGTGGCATAAAATTCAAAAGTTCCTATCTCCAAAACTAGGCCTAAGGGGTTTCTCATGGCGGCCATAATGAAGCACAAAAAAAAAAGTAACAAAGAACAAAGTCATTAGTAAATTGCTTAAATTCGTGGCCTATGGAAGCTTCAAAAGCTTACAGAGGAGAGAAAATGAAGAGCCAGATTCATGACTAGAGCTTGCTTACCATCTTCCAATCTCCAGAGGCCTTCAAAATCTGCAAGTAAAGACTTCTAGGGCAAAAATATCCATGTTCATGGCGGCTAGGGTTTGAGCATGGCGGCCTCTCTTCTTCTTCAACAAGAGTAAAATGAAATAGTGATATCATTTGATTTAGGGTTGAACCCTAAAAGGTTCGATGGAGGAGGGTTTTTTGCCTTAGCTTTTATTCAAAGCTTTATTCATATTTGATGAGCCGTAGCATTTCATTATGCCTTTCATTTTTTTTGAGTTTTATAAGATAAAGTCACATGAAGCCTTGTTTGGCTTTATTAAAGCTTTTATTTTGCATTTATTTACAAGTTTAAATAATTTTATTTAAGTGATTAATATTAACCACTTAAATAAAATTTATCTATAAGATGTAAAATAAAGATAGGACTTTATTTGTTTTTGCATTTTAATCCAATTGTAAATCTTTATTTTCTAAGTGATAATTATAAATCACTTTTAAAAATAAATGATATTTCAATTGCAAGATAATGTGCCTTCATTATATGGTCAAAGGGAGTCAAATAAAGCTTTAAAAGCTTTGCATAGATCTTGGAGATGATTGAGAGATTTGTGCCAACATGTTGGAGATAAATTAGGAGTTCTACTTCAGTTTTGAGTTCCATTTTATTGAAGATCAATCAAGGAGTGTTTTGAGGCATATGACAACTTGTTACATTCAGTTTTGAGCCTGATTTGGAGGGGTTTTCATTTGCATACGGCTCACTAAGTTGTTCAACCTTTGACAACTCTTACTAGAGTTGGATGGCAATTATATGCCTTGTTTGGAGGAGAGGAAGGACAACACAATTTTCTTGGAGCCAAAATTCAAATTTGAATTTTGAGAGCCTTTTCTATAAGTCTTTCTCTTCTTTCTTATTTTCTCTAGTTCTTGGTTTGGAGATTGCTATGAGAGCATTATTCACACTTTGTAACTCATTTTCTTGTGAGATCTACAAATTTGTAATGCATACACTTCTTATTTCTCAATAAAGAAGCTTATTTCCTAAACTATTTTTTTGTGTTATTTAGTAATTGCTGTGAGTTACATGATTAAATATTGAATTCTTTCATTATTTTATCAATTCCTCCAATATTGAATGCATAAGATATTGTCATAGTGTAGGTTTCAGTTTGTGCTTTAAGTCTCATGTTTAGGGATTCTGTGAAAATATTATTGTTTTCCTTACTCTTAGCATAAATTTAAGCCTTGCCTTAGAATTATTTATGCAGGCATAAGTTTTTGAGTTGTGATCACATAGCTTTATTGAGTTTTTTTGTAAGTTTATCAAAGTTGCAAGTCTTTTTGACAATTGGTGAATCACCTTACTTTCCTGTTTTATTTTTACTTTATCCTTCTATCCTTTACCTCTGTTAAAAAAAAAATAGTTTTACAAGAAAATCCAAAGGGAACCAACCCAAAACTTGGAGGTCTATTCTCACCATAGGATATCCACAGCCTGAGAATAGTCCCATGTGAACAGGATTTATCGAGCTTTTCAGCTTAACTTCGGGTGCAAATTCTTGTGTTAACAGTGTGATAATGTTTCTTTGCTAGTATATGGATTTCTCTTAGCTTAACATAACCTTGATAGAAAAATGGGTGCAAGATTCATCAAAATTAATGGAGAGATTTAATGGCTAAATGATGGGTGTTTATAGCTTTCATTGATATCTGATCAACAGTGTAGGATGAATGGAGAGATCAATGGATGAGATTCAGTGAGAGATCATGATGATTATGCAACCGACATGTGTTAGGATGAAGGGTTGAGATGTAGAGTTAAGTGGTTGCATGGACCATATGACTAGTTGCATGGGTGGATCAAGTGAAAGTGAAAGTGAAAGTGAAAGTGAGAGAGTGAATTGAGGTTGCTTTTTTAGTCAACTCACTAAATTTAGAGATGGAAGAAATATAAATAATTCATGTGCATGAGGTGAAAATATTATTAGGAAATAAAAAAATATAATTTTATTTAATAATAAAATTAAACAAATTAAAGATTAAAAATAAATTAAACAAATTAAACAATTTATTTAATTTTAAAGGAAATATTAGCTAGTTAAATAATTAAAATGATTTAATTATGGTGAATGAGGGGAATGCATGAATTAATTAAATAATTAAAAATGATTTAATCAATATGGATAGTAGAAATTAATATTTTAATTAAATAATTAAAAAATATTTAATTAATATAGATGGAAGAAAATTATAAATAATTAAATAATTAAAAAATATTTAATTATAATGCTTTGGAAGAAAATGATAAATTAATTAAATAAATGAAAAATTATTTAATTAGAAGTATTTATGACGACTATGTAAGTGTATTGTAATATTTTTAATTGTTGAATAATACATCAAGTGTGGATACTTGTGGAGGTTAGGCTTTTCCCTCTTGAGGATTTTCCGAAGGTATATCTTGTGTTATCTTACATTATGTCTTTGATATTTGTATTGTGGCTATTATGTAAGCTTTTATGCATGCTTTTTTCTCATGGGATTATATAGGAAATGGTTTGATCAACATACATTATTTTCCTAATAGTTGCTAGTTTGGTTGGGGATCTCATCTTTCATCAATTGACATGGTGGAAGATGAGATGGTTTTGATTGAGATGGTTGTCACATTATTATTTTTAGATGCTTTGATGGAGGCCATGAGCATAAATGAGTTTAGTTATTGTAGCATGGTTGTGGCCTTGTTATTCCTTAGTAGATTGTTCACTAATTGTTACTTTTCCCTCTTACTCTTGCAAGGTATACGATTAGTGAGGTAATGCTAGTATTGGGTGTCATGTACACCTTACAATTCATGACATTTGGATTATCAATTAATTTGAATTTATTTTTGCATTCCCACATATTAAGATGTCCCACTTGATGTGACATTATTGATCATATCTAATATATAATATCACCTGTGTAAGAGAGTATTTATGTCATGTACAATGTGTAAGAGCATTTATGACATTGTAAGATGTAGGAGGTATTCTATGATGTGCATAAGTGTACGCAATATAGAGGTTGTAAAGTGAACCATATAATCAACTAACTTATGAGGTGTAAGAATGACAAATTATAAAACATCTTAGAAAGTGTGGAATATGAACAAATGGTGCACTTGAGTTTGGTGGGTGACTATGATGCATAAGGGAATATGCTATTATTAATTGGTCAAACCATCATGAAGAGTGAGCCATGATAATTCTTACTGTGGTATTTCAAGGGAGTATTTTTAGGCCCATAGTATTATCTTTTCATTTTTGGATCTCCTTGAGCTTATACATCAAAATCTTGAGATGAAGACATAATGCATTATTTATTATAGGGTAATATTGTTAGATTT
>VDFB02058655.1:0-17539 GCA_007258455.2 Sequoia sempervirens
GTTGGAGAGGGTTGCAAAGTGTAGGATAAGGTGGGAGAGCAAGAGAGGATGGGAGAGGGTGGGAGAGTGTAGGATAAGGTGGGGGAGAGTGTGGGAGAGGATGGGAGAAGGTGGGAGAGGGTTGGAAAGGGTGAGAGAGGGTATCTCTCTCTCACTCCCTTCCTCTCTCTCTGAACTATCTCCCTCTCTCTTACTCAATCCCTCTAGCTCTCTCCCTAGTACCCTTAATCCTCTACCCTATAAATGTACCATCTAAAGCTTTAAAAAACCAAATTTATCATAACGCGAGGACATTATTAACTAGTAGAGATATGTCCATTTAGGACTAAATAATGCGCTCGCGTTATAACGAGAACACATTATTTATTGCACTAAAAATGGTTAAAAGTCACAATATACCTGTGATGTCGGCCCACATTCTGTAGATTCTCCTGGTTTTGCATGTGCTCTGACAAAAAATAGCTTTTTGGTGATTGAGTGAAATGTGCATGCATAATTTTGAGATTCCACCACCTTTTGAATGTTCCTTCCATCACCTTTGCATGAAATAACAGAGTTTTCACGTTGAGAGGCATATAATATCAATTGAAGTTTGAATTATAGTGATAATTGATATAAAATTGAAATTTGGAGGGGAACAAGCTTTTGAAGAAGTCATATTTTTGTGGAGTTTGAGGAAGGAAGAAGCAAAGGCTGCATAATTGGGTAGAACTCCTTGATTTGAAACTTTTCTTTTTAGGTATGTGAAATCTTTGTACATTTTATATCATTCTATTATGGCTTGCTTTCATTTTTGTTGTTTTTCTTATTCCATGTTGATCAAATTGTTTGTCTGTGATGCAATACAACAATCACTCATCAACTCAACTTACCCCTTCAAGGAAAAAACAATCAAACACCTCTGTTCCTTAGACCCGCAATCAAACATCATCCCAACCATTTAAGATATCTTTGCTCAAATCAACACATCCATCATCTTATCTTCACTTAAACACCATCTATAACAACAACAATCAGCATTAGTTTAACATTGTCACCAGACCTTTAAGATACCAATTTCATCATGTTTTGATTGTAATATTCCAATTTATCAGTATAGACATACTCTGACTACTTTGCATTCAAGACACCATTGCCATATATTGGAAACATATGCCCAAATCATCAAATCTTTCACAATCTACCTTCAAAACATTACCAAGCATAGACACAACTGTGGAATAACAAATGAGACTACTCCCAAGCACTTAACAACATTCCTTTCGTTGTTTCTACATATTATCACGCCTATTTTGATCCTTTTCAACATACTCTAAAATTTTATACACTTATTTCACAAAATAGAGTATTGATTTGTGGGATTCACCCGATTTAGGGTATGGACCTATAGGTTAGATTGGTGAAGCAAAGCACCAAGGAGGTCTTACAAGGAAAGGCCTAGAGTGGGAATCAGTGATTGATTCCTCCAACCCCTCTCCCTATCAGATTGGTATCAGAGCAAGCAAAAGATTTGGGATTGATCTTGTATGTCAGAGACAGAGTCTAGTGGTTCTAGCATCATGGTGACAAATGTTGAGTTGGCCAAGAGGGTTGAAGAAACAGAGGAAGACAATAGGGTATTGAGAGAGAAGTTAGACCAACTTGAGCAAGCACTGAATGTTATGCGGTTTGATGGAAGAATAGAAAAAGAAGAAGAGGTTGCAGAGGAGGATAGAATCCCTGAACTTGACCCTATATTGAAGGAGGATCCCTTCTTGAAAGCATTGAAGGCTTTGAGTGGAAAAGAACTTGAAGGAGTACCACTCTTTAGTGGAAAGATGGAGGCTAATTTAGTTATGGATTGGATAGAGGGAATGGAAAACCATTTTGAGTGTGATGGAGTCACTGAAGCACAGAAGGTAAAGGTGGCTAAATCAAGACTAAGAGGTTCTACCTTAACATGGTGGAAATTCATTCAGACAGAGAGGGAGAAGGAGAGCAAGCAACCCTATCTCTACCCAGAGGAATAGTTTGCCAAGGTGAAAGAAGCATACATACGAAGACTATGAAATTCAGTTGCATAAGAGGAAGCGAGTTTGAGGCAAAGTCCGGGATGTGAGTTCTTATACTAAGGAGTTCAAGGAGCTTTACATGAGGTCAATGTCTGAGAGGGATAGAAAAGTATCAGGTGGCAAAAGGTATCTCAGCGGTTTGAAGTGGAACATTCAAGAGGAGATGGTTCTCTTAAGCCCCAAAATAGTGCACCAATGTTATCAATTGGCATTAAAGATTGAAGAGAGGAGTAAGAGGAAGTAAGATCAGACTTCTAAGGGCAGAGGCGAAGGAAAAGATCAAAGAGATCAAAGAGGACAGTGTGGTGGCTACCAAGGTAGAGGCAATGACCAAAGAAACCAAGGAGAGTCAAAACTCACAGAGCATGGAGGTAAAACATCTACAAGAGGTGGATATAACAGGGGTAGAGGACCTCAAGGAGGTTCAAATAGAGGAAGAGGAGCAGGTAGGTAGGAGCATTTCCTTGTATGGACCTGCTCTAGGCCTTTCCTTGTAAGACCTCCTTGGTGCTTTGCTTCACCAATCTAACCTATAGGTCCCTACTCATGACTAGGTGCCCCTGGTTTGTCTGACCAACCCCTCTTCTATCATTCATCAAGATCATACATTGACCTTCTTGCCCCCTCTAAATTTTGGACCACATCCATTACCTCCACATAAAAGCCCCGGACATCCTTGGTCTTCATGGTTCCCAACGCTTATTTGATATGGTTATGCAAAATGAAAATGAGAAAAGTAATCATCTCCTTCTCTGCTGGCTGGAAGAATGCATGCTTAATGTTTTGATACATGATATCAACTCTCTCTTTTCCTCTCATGGATGAATATCAAAATCCAGTATGGTGGGCCTCCAGAGTTCTAGTCATCTTTCTTCCTCTTCCACCAAATGTTGTCCTAATCCACATGTCTGCTAGCCTAATTGGATTTGTTTTTGAAAGCTGAAGTTTCTCTTGAGTCACCAGTGTAGCTCTCTCTACCTTTCCAAACTCTTTCATTGCTACAAATCGTCTTTGGGATTTAGTCATTTGTACCACATGGTTGATGTGCTTTGAATCCTTGCATCTAAGGGTTTTAAAACCTTAGGGGCCTTAGATGAGAAAAAGAAGTAATGTTTTTCTTTCCTTTTTATGTGAGGACCTAGTAGTGAGATAAAAGAGGACTGTATAGAAAAATGAAAAAAGAAGACATAAAAATTCATGGACTATACTATATCACCTACATGCTAGCTAACAAGGACATGAATGTAGTAGATTTAGGTATGATAGGGGTATTGCAAGGTATATTTGAGGAATATATAAGAATGAAGAAGAATTCAATCGATCAAATTAGTGTCAAATGTTTTCCTAAAAGATCTCCCACACCCTATTAAGGAATTTAATCATTTCTAAGCATTTTCCACGTCCTGTGGGAAAGTTTGAGGAGGCTCCAATAGTTGAGAGTTTAATGAGTACTTATAACTTCTTTCCATGCAATCATGATTAGTTAGAGAACATATAGGGAAACTTGATGAGCTATGCAACAAATGAAGAGAATATAGGGTATTTTGACCTAGTCTTAAGCATCTCCAAGCATCTAGGAGATATTGAAGGAGTCTTGGTTGATAGATAGGGTCAAGGATAGAAGTTTTATTTTTGGTTACATTGACATCATGTATGACATCCATAGTCTTATTCTTGGTTACGTTGACATCACAAAAAATTATATAGGATGGAGTAGAATGTAGCTCTACCTTTGTCAGTTCCATGTTAAATTTTTATTATATATAGCTTGCTAGTGTAGGAATTCTAAGACAAACAATCATGGTAGGACCATTCTTAAAAGATTTCAAATAATAACCTACTGAACCCATATACTCTTATGACTATATATACACAAATCTAGATTAAACTTACAATTCATTAACTTTAAGTTCTCTTTATTATATATTACCTCAGTGAAAATTTGAGCAAATCTACTCGCACTCGGAGGTGTTTCCTTGAAACCTCCAACAACACCCTGTTCAACATCCAAAACCACATATTAAAATACCATTCGTAAAACAATGCTATTAACACATGTAATAAATTTATAATTGTTTACTAACTTTACATACCCCACTGATAGGTGTATTGCAAAAATAAGTAGACTGACTGGTGTACCCAGGGTCAACACTGTGACCCTGGAATTTTATTAAAATAATAAAACTAAATTAGTTAATCTTGCATTTCACAATCAAAATTTAATAAACTAAATTCAATGAACATGTTGAATTTTACCTTACTATCAATACCATATGCATCATGCAGAATGTCAGCTGCCCTCTCCATCCCCGTAGATGCATATGGATCAGGCTGCATAGAAGCATATGGATCCCTACGTAGCACCCTCCTGAGGGCCGGTAGGGTCATACAAACAAGTGGCTCTGCAAGATTGACACACATGGCCTTGAAGGCCACCACCTAAAGACTCCCTTGGATTGCGCTGTACAATGGGGCTAGTGTGGTGGATGACACTCCAAGTCAAGGATGTGATCACCTACAAAGTCTCTACATTAGCACTCTCCTTTACAACTATAGGCATCACAATCTGCTCATGAGGCGGCCTAGCAAGAGGTCATCTCCCCTGTCGTGTAAGATCCGGCTGTGCACCAGGCCTATCCTGTGCTGACCCCCCACCTCTCCCCTGAAACTCCCTCATATCAAAATAATTCAGGATTTGGTTCAATACAAACTCATAGTCTAATTTCCTAATAAAATATTGGGGGACTTCACAGTTATTGCACGGTGCACGGTGGGTAATCAAAGACCATATACCATCTTTCATAAAAACGGTTCCTAATCTCTTGGTGGTGGCACCAATGAATAGAAACCTCTTTGCATTGAGGGTGAGATTTTGATTTGTTTAGGGTCAGTGAATAGAGAGCACAAATCACCTTTAGTAATCTTTAAATCTTTTACTTGTTTATATGATAATTTGTCTGCATAATATGCCCTCGATGTTTGCCTCCTATTTTTCCATCTAGATATTTGTTGGGTAATTGCATCTACATTTTTTAACAAATCCTTCAATGAATCTGCTAGATGTATTCTTTCTATGGTTGAAGAATTTTGATCACTCAACCTACTAATAAGATCCTCAACTTCTTTTCTATTGTTTTCAATTTCACTCCTCAAATTTTCTTGAGTGCCAGGAGGGTATTGAGAGAATGGTGGGGGAGGTTGATTTTGTTGTTGAGGCTGATTTTGTTGAGGCTAATTTTGTTGAGTATTTTCCTCCTCTTGTTGAGGATTTCCTACAAATTAAAAAAAAAACATTGATTTCTAAACTAAAACAAACAAAATCAATTTAAAACTAACAAATTCAAAACAAATACCAAACAATACTTACCTCTTGCATCTCTTCGTCGTCGTGGCACCATATTTGTGAAGAAATCCAATTGTTGTTGATGAATTTTGAAGAAATCACCTCTCCAAGAACGCGAGTGCATAAGACAAGGTTTTTGGCTGCGGGCGGAGCTAAAACACATAAAAAATCAAATGAGAAATGATATTTGAATTCGCTTTTTTTTTTCTTTTAAAAAGCCATAACGCGAACACGTTATGTCTTCTTTTTTTCTTGTTTGGCCACAAAAGTGCAACCATCTTGGTGCACTTACCCAGATCTAAGGTCTACCTGTAGCGTTGTAATTTCAAGAATTATTACATAATTGAGTATAAATACAAGCTTCTTTCTCTCATTTTCATATCTAGAAAATTTTACAAGTAATCATGCATATAGTTCACAAGATTATTTGAGCAGTCATGAGATCATTAAAGTTATTTAAAGGGAATATTATCAAGCATTCAAGAGATTCTTCAAGTGTCATTCATCATGCCAAAGATTTCTTGCATCATGTTGTTTTACAGCTAACATTTGTGATGTAGGATTGTGAGATTCAAGCAAGCATTGCATCAACATTAAGCAAGATTTCAAGTCCACATCCATTGGACCATCACTTACATGTTTTTAGTACCTTATTGCTAGGGTTTGGTGAGTTACAACATTATAATTTGTTCATTCATCATTCTCCATTCTATTTCATTTCATTTCAAGGGTTTAATTACCAATAATGGGTTTAACCAAGGAAAACCCCTATGACATTTTTCCATCTCTTTGCATTTGATTTGTAGGTATAGGTTTTATATTTATGAAAGAGAAAGATTGGAAAAGTGTTCATCAAGTTATCAAATTAATTCAAAATTTTCAAAGTTGCAAATAAGACTTGGAGAAGGTCTATAGACCGAATTTTGTAGTTTCAGATCTAAAAACCATTCGAGAAGAGTAAAGTAGACCGAGAGCCACCTAATCCAGTTTTGAATTTCTAGAAATATAGAGGTGGAATGATTCACGACTATTTGATAATGACTCCCAATTTACAATCTTGAACATGATTTTTGTAGATATAAGTACCCTTTTGGCTAAATCCTGCTCCTACACATTTTCAAGAAAACTAGACTAATTTGCCTAGCCTGGCATATGAGTCCCAGTTAGCTTCAACATCAAAAATTTCAATGATACAAAGCTCCATTCCATCTCTAGAAAGTTTACAAGTACACATCTCTAGTTTTACAAAAAAAAATTACATTTTACTTGCATTCTTAGGTCTTTTAGTATTAGTTTGCATATCAAACTGTGTTTTCAAAAATATTGCATTTTCCAAGTTTACACTTGGAGGTGAACCGTCATTTGTTGTTACTTTTTCCCTAGAACAATCCCTTTGTCATATTTCAATCTCCTTTGCATTGAAATCTCAAGGGTTTGTTCTTGAGTGAATAGTGGAGTTTTGTCCCCTTTCCTTTTAGGTTGCAAAACCCTAGAAGTGAAAGTATGAGCATAAAATTCTATTATTCAATAACGATGGAAGAAAATGAGAAAATTGAAAATGTTAATTCCTTAGATGAAGATGATGAAGTGACATTAGGGTATGTGCAATATCATCATGGAAAAAATAGGCCCTTAAGTGGCAAAAAATTTACAAAAATCAGAGTTAGGTAACTTGACATAAAAATTTGAATAAGTTATCTATATTATTTCAAAAAAATGTAACAATATAATCTATAGAAAATTGAATGTAGTTTTTAAACTACTAGGTTTATTTAAGAAAAAAATCTATTTGGTGAAAATTTGAAATTTCAATGTAGTAGTACTTAAGTTTCAGGGAAAAAATAAGAAGTAGGTGTTTGTCTAACCACCCTAGCCACAATAAAATGATAATATTTTTTTATAAGATTTTAGATATAAGTAGAGGAATCAAGGTCCGACAGGATGCATTTTCGTAATTTTTTCAAGGCCAATTAATTATGAATTTTTATTAAAATTTAAAAAACATAAAAACTCATGTCTGAATTACACTCAATTGGTCAAAATTTCATGAAATTCATTTTTTTCTTTTTTAATATTATAGTATGCAAAGCATATAATGTGACGCATGTTTCAGATTCAAAAAATATGATACCGTTTGAAAGCTATAGATGTTTTTCAATCAGCCTATCAATCAGAACTTTAGCCATAATTCAAATAGAAAATAAATAATAATTATTTATTAAATTCAAAGTAAAAGCATAATTTATACAAGGAAAGCTAAGAATCTCTTTAAAACCTTCTTTTGGTTTGATCAATTTTGGGTGCAAAAAAAAAAAGTCAGTCAAATACATACCCTACACATACCCATCATATCACCACTTTTTGGCCCATCATGATCATGCACATACCCATTAGACTCCCCTTCATGAAGAGATCATGAAAATAAGAATAAGTCTTTTGAGGTTATGCACATTAAATACCACTAGAAGTACTCTCCTAGGCCTAAGCTTATCATTTATCCAACACCTCAAAATAAACTTGTCCTAATCCTTCAACCACCTAAGAACAATGTTTCATAGCAACTGAGTTATAATACTATTGCTCATACATATAACGCTACATATAATACTAGAAACAATCTGCAACCAAGACAAACAACTTCAACATCCCACCCTTTGCCTAATCCCATTTTTCCTAGTGCTCCTCATTTAGCTTCGAAAAGTGGGAAGGAGTATGATCTTGTTTAACAACATAAGAATACTCCTACAAAAATATCCCTGTGAGACTTAATTTAGAATTCACCTAATTATCACACTATGTTTCAAACAGCCTTGCAACTAGTTGTGGTCCCCTCTAGTGCAAACCCAAATGACATAGTAGCATGATTCAAGGAATAAATGTTGACATTATTTTTGACCAAAGTGAGCTCCCTCCTTTGGAAGTGAAAATTCAAAATGATGCTTTCATGATCATAGCTAAATACAATAAAACATGGGTCAAATGAACCCTTTTTGATAATGGCTTAGCCTTAAATGTGTGTAGTGAAAACCTTTTGGATAAGCTTGGTGTTGATAAATCAAAACTCCAACCTACCTCTTTATCTAGTAGTGGCTTTGATAATGTGGGAAAATGACCACTTGGAGTGATCACATTACCTATTAAAGTTGACAAAGTTACATTACAAACCCTGATCCATGTTATTCTTGATGTGATTTCATATAATATTCTTTTAGGCATACCATGGATTCATGATATGTATGTTGTTCCCTCTACCCTTCATTGTATCATGAAATATGTTTGCAACAACAAAGTTTATACAATTGAAGTCGATCATGAACCATACAATTGTTTGAACATTCAGAAAGGTAAAGAGAATCTTTTGAAAGCATTGGCACCAACTACATAAGTAGAATCCATGCAAGAACAACAAAAGGATAGATGCCCTAAACCATTCACAATGATATCACTAGATGATTTAGGATTTTTGAATTTCAAACCAACATTCATGGGAGAATAAAATATCATAAAAAAAGAACCAGATAAGGGAAAAGAAAAAGAAGTAATTTCAACAAAAAATTCAAATGACCCTTCAAAAGAATCCACCTTAACCACCTTAGAAGAAAAAGAAAAATATACAACAAGCTTTTACGAAACTGACTACCAACAACCACTAAATCCTAAAGAAATGAAAAAACTTTCTAGAAAAGGTTACGAACTTATGAAACAACTTGGATATAGTGGAAAAGCATGTGGTGCTAGAGAACAAGGTATCCATGTCCTTATAGAGCCTAAAACACAAGAAAAAAATAATGGTCTTGGCTATTGTTCTCTAATAGAAATCAATCCATCAAACAAGCCTTCACTTAATATCAACACTCTTACAAAAGATTCCTCTCAGCCAAATTTAGCAATAGTGCATCCGGAATTGCTAGACACTAGTGGTCTTCATTGTTATCATTTAAAAAAAAAAAAATGGTCCTCACTTAACATTAATGTCATCACACAAAACACTAATGATTTGAATTCGTTAGATTTTACAACTTCCTTTAAAGAAGAGTAAAAAATATCACAATCTAAAGAGTCTTGTGTAAGTATGACATCTTTTACTAAGCAAGAGATATCTTCTAGCATTGATCATGAGATTATCTTGTTGAGACTCCTCCAAGATCATTTGATATCCCTCCCTCTAATAACACAAAAGAAATTTTACTACAAGAATTCATTCTATGCATATCATAGAGTTCATGGTAATGCTACAAATGAATGTAAGAATTTAAGTTATTAAATTCAACATCTCAAAGAGTGTGGTGCTCTTCCTTGTGTTGAAGCACCAAATTCCTCTAACTGATACATATTTTCATCCTATTCATCTCACCCTTTCCTTGCACTAAGTGGTGGAAAGGGGTTAGTTAGCCTTGTCCTCGTATGTCACTTGTCTCTATCCCTTTTGGCTAGTTGACTGCCTTTCATGTAAATATAAGAGCAAACTTGGGATGTGGACAACATTCCTTAAGTTGCCTCAAATGTTACGTACTGAGTTATACATTTTTGGGACAACCCCTTCCCTTCTCATGGCATAGATTATTGGAAACATATGACTTGGCATAGAGCTTTCTGAGTAAGCTCTCATTTGTTTTCTACTTTAAATAAATTTCTCACAAAAATGGTGTTAGCAACCACTTTAAAGTGAGGGCATACATTGACACTCATGCTTCCTTGTTAAATTTTATTTCTTCTTGCGATGCATTCCTTTCTTGATGGTGTCATTGGGTTTGATTTCCTTTGATATTTTCCCTAAGATGAGACCTTGCATTTTTCCTCTCTTGGAGACGTTAAGCACAATGTTCCCTAAGATGATACCTTGCATGAACTAAGTAAATTTACTTCGAAAATCCCTCTTTGTTGTTGTGTTTCCTTTTTGTACCTTATTAAATTCATGGAGGTATGGCTTTGATATGGTCCCCTAGGGCTCACCTAGTGAACAACTAGCTTTACTAGCCCTTGTGAGCATGCATTTTCTTTCTTTTTTCCTTATCATAGTCATGAGGTTATGAATTTGATATGGACCTCTTGGGGCTCACCTAGTGGACAACTAGCTTCACTAGCCCTTGTGAGCATGCATTTTTCTTGCATAGTGGACAACACATTCCATTTGTAAACATTTTTTGGACAGAAAATCTAGACCCGGTCCACAACACATTGGATGGCTAGTCAAAACTTGATCTATTTCTTTTTTTTCTTTTTCTTTTTCCTTTTCTTTCCTTTTTCTATCTTTGATGGTGTATGTTTGTTATTTGGTTATGGATTAATATATCTTCCACATGTGTGTTCCTATGTTTTTTTTTCATAGTATCTTGATCCTAGGGGCTTGGCCACCCTCTTGGTCATTGTCATCCTATCTTACTAACATTGGTACATTTGAACCCATCTTGATTGCATGGTTGGCTACTTTACTACGAGTTTGAAGCAAGTTCATCCTCTTAGTAAAGTGGGGGATAAATGTATTGTAGGAAAATGCATACCCTTGCAATTTCACACTTTTTTGGGCCCAACTTTCTTTCTTTATCCTTATTTATCCCTTAAGTGGTCCTATTTTTTATATACAAGTATAATAAATTATATCTTTTTATGGCTAATCCCGACAATCATCAAATGATAAATGATAATTTAATGATTCTAGCTATGTGTCCCTAACTTTTGTGTCAGGACTAAGATGCCACCTAGGGTGACTTTGTCGCCCAAAGGTCTTGGGACCCTTATTTCAAAGGACCTTAAATGGCGCCCCATTGGAGTTTGTGCCCCAAGTTTCATGCCTAGGGACTAAGATGCCACCTAGCGCATCTTAGTCCCCCTTAGGTTATTTTTAGGATTTAATTTCAAATCTTGGCAAGATTTAGCCTCTTTTAAGTATTGAATTCATATGTTATCTTCATGTGGTGTAATTATAGAATATTAAACATAGATAAGTATAAATACAAAGTTCTTTCACACATTCTATCATCCAATAATATAAGACTTTTGTGATAGCATTCCTAATAGCATAATTGAGTTCACAAGAGCATTCAAGAGGAATTCATCAAGAATTTGGAGCCATCATCATGATTCAAGCATCATATCAAAGATATTTTTACATCATGTGTGTTTTTGAGCTAACATTTGTGATGTAGGGTTTTGATTCAAGCAAACAATTCAAGTCAAGATCTATCAAGCATTTCATAATTTTGAGATCTACATTCAAGCTACCCATCTCAGACAAGTTTATAGATTTCATAACAAGGGTTTGGTGAGTTGCAACATTCCATGTTGTTCATTCATCATTTCCTTCCAATATTTTATTTCATTCCAAGGTTTAATTACCAACAAATATTTTGACCAAGGCAAACCCACATTTACTAAAAATCAAAATGTTTTACCTCTCTTGCATGATTTTGTTTGTAGGGTTAGGTTGAAGATCATTTAAAGTGAAAAGTTGAAAAGTTACATAGTTGTCATCTTCACAAAAAATCACCTACAAGCCAAATCTGGAGGTTTCAAAAATTGAGGTTAGAGAAGAAGGAAGTGCAGACATTGAGCCTTAGGATCACATTTAGATATTTTATAAATTCAGGATGGGACTAAGTCAATAGCAAGGGAATATTAGTCCTCCAAGTGGAATTTTGTAGAGATTCTTTTAGATTCTGTTTGGACATCCGAAGATTTCGCATCTTCCCTAAAAAATAACAGCTGAACTAAGACAAAAGTAAGGGAATCTTAGTCCTCCCTAGGATATTTTGATAGAATTTTTGCATTTCCATAATCCTTATCTCATTTCTAGACTTCATAGGTACACACATCCTAGCTTATTGTTACTTAATTTCATCATTTGCTCTCATTATTTCGCTTGCATTGCTAGGTTTTGTGAGTTGAATTTTAAATTGTCTTTTCCAACATTTTGTTTGGTGGTGAACCCGTCAAAGCTTAAAGAACCCCCTCGTAGGTATTCCTTGTTGAGAATTGACTCACCTTTGGGTTGATATTCAGTCCAATTTAGGATTCTAGGGCATATTTGAGTGAGAAGTAGAGAATAGTGGTGTTCTATGATCTAGGTTATAAAGCACCCATTTTCGCCTGTTGTTAATGAAACATAACATATTACAAAATGAATCACTACATTTTTAACTCACTTTTTAGAGGACTCACTATCTAGAGAATAAGAGAAATATAGAATAGGGGAGGCTCATAGCCAAGACTTGAATTACTAATGCATCTAAAATATGTAGGAGATATAGTTCCATTGGAGCTCAATATACTGAATCAACACACTTCATAAAACACTCCTTTCAAACTTTATTTTTCTTTGCATTTGTATCACATTCACACTACACACATAATTTTCATTTTATTACTCTATATTTTCACTACAACATAAAAAATGATCTTACATTTATACACATTATGTCCATAGACACTTGCAATATCAATTAGGTCAACCTAATTAGATGTATTGTGCATAACATAACTTTCCAGCTCAAGATTTAAATAAACACACTTCACAGCTTAATTTAAAAAATTAAACACATCAAATATCTTGGAGGGGACCCAACATAACTCCATAAGACTAATCAATGCTTCCTTTAACTCTGCGCAACCCCAAACTTATTAGGTTGGCACCGCTCGTGAAGTAACAATAAAATACACCAATTGATTATCCACAAATTGATGCTTAGACCTCAAATAAAATTTCCACTTCAATCATAGATGCTACAACCACTTTTTAAAAATTCCTCAAGACCACATATTAAAATTTTATTTTGTGGTGGAATTCTAACCATTCCAAATAGGTACTTTGTATTGGCAACACTCTCACTGGTAGATCCAATACATTATCATTGTTATCTTCGATACTAGAGGACATAAAGACAAGAAATTTTGGATTTAGATTACTTTGAAATATACAAAAATTAACTTAGAAATACAAACCAAAATTCTTCAAGGTTTAGTAATGCAGATCTAAAAACTGATATACTATGTACTTAAAAATGGTGTTATGGACCTATTCAAATATTGAACACATTTATTTTGTATCGAAGAAAAACCCTTACATCTATATACTATATTTCCATCACTTTAATCACTTATGCTTCACTAGGTAGCTATACATAAATATTCACATTAAACCAAAAAAAATCAATTAATGACATAACTGTATATGTTCATGCTTGTGCTCATGTTACCAAAAAACATACCAATGATAATCTCCTCAAACTTCCTACACCACACTCATAAAATTTCTACCTATTGTGTGTGATGTAGGGGAATATAGGTTCACAAGTAATCCTGCGTCAAAAAAATTATATTTTCTTTTCATGTTTATTTTTTCATTTTGGTGGAGGTTGGAGTTTCAAGGGAATCTTGTGGAATTTTTTAAGGATAAACTCTTCATTTACCAATACTTGTATTTTCATTTCAAAAATTAGAGGAAAAGTGTATTTACAGTGACTTTAAAATTATCGTATAATTTCAAGGATTGACATGTTTAAGGGGTACATTGGCATGTTAGAGGAAACTTAAAAATAATAATTAATATTCATTTTATCAATTTTTCTATCTGTAGAAGTTTTTAAAAGGAAATTGACATTTGACATTCCATTCTTGTCTTTTTGGGTACTTAAAATAGAGCGAAAAGATAGTGATTTTTGGAAAAATAATAAATGACTTCAATTACTAAAGAACAACTTGGTTTTTTATTTTATTCATTTTCCAAAGGAATCTACAATAGCAATGGATTTGAAATGGTGAAGCAACATTAACAACACATTTTGGGAGCAAAAATATGTCATTACTCCATTCTTTATGAAGGAATTTCAAAGTTCATGTTGAGGGAAATGAAAGGGCATATATTTGGGTGCCATTTTTTTCTTGCAAGGGTGTAAGAATATATAAAATACAACCGATAGTGGTGTAAGAGTTTATAAATCAACATCATCAAGGTTGGAGAAAGAACTTGTAGATTGCTCTTGAAAGTTGCATAAGGAAGAGTGCATGAAATTAACTTGTGAAGAGAAGAGGAATAGAAGAAGAGGAAAGGGATTTGGAAAGTGTGATATAGGTTTTCAAGGAAGTGATGAGAGATTCATAATGAAGAGAATTAGTGAAGCCAAGAAGGTTTAAAGACATTTGGATTTGAAGACTCATAGACAATATGTGTCTAGAAAGTCTAGTAAAAATTTCTTATTTTTATTTAATGTTGAGTAATCAATATATGTAATTATTCTTCAGGATTTTTTATGCTAATGTGGATTGGATGTCATGTTAAGGTTGCAATATTGGGTATTTTTTTGACCCACCAATATTGACTACGTCATCTAAGATGATTTTTAAGGATGATATTCCTTATGTGGCTTTTTGTTGCAATATTTCCATAGAATGTCACTATTTGATGATACTTATGCATTGACTAAATTATAAAAAATAAGTTTTATTGTGGTGATAAAAATTAGATATAGTTGTGTGATGACACATGTTGTGTTGGAGTATGTGCCTCAAATTCACTAGTTAGACCCTAATTTTGGCCATCACAAGTTTAGATCATTCCAAGTTATGCATTCTACCTCTTATCGTTGTCTTGTGCCAAGCCTTTGGCATGCTTGTGGTAGTGTGGTGTTAGTGTTGTCCTGTGCATAGAAGACAATAGATCTAGCAGTATGGCAGTGCAACTAACCTATAGGGGTGGACTAAAGGTGTTGGTGATAGTGTAGTATTCATACCACCTTACCACAATAGGGTTTTGGAGATACTTGCAATTTTGTGGTGGGTGTTTGGTGTGTTGAATGTTGTAACCCACTAGCTCGTGATGTGTTGATGAAACCCCTGGCTAGAGAGTGATGGATATTTTCTACCTATTGACGGTTAAATGAAAATTACTTGTTAGATGAATCAGGCATCAAAGATACTTGATGTTATCAAAGAGATCATGAAGGGAGTCTCTTTGATGGCTCGACATGATTAATGATAGTTGGGAACTAAACAATTGGTTTCCTAGAACTTAAGCGACTATGGTTGGATATTGATTATACATTGTGATACTCTGCAATAGGAAAAAAATTATTTTTTGATTGATTAGGCGATGTTCTACATTGTATGTTATACAAGAACTATAATTGTGTGAGAGAACAACTGTAATTAGAATTTGTGTATGAGGTTGATTAGGAAAATGTATGCTACTATGGATTGACACTTGAAATTGGAGTTTGTAACTCTATATGTAATCCTATTTACTATAATACAAAGTGGGTTTACTTGGTGTGTGTGGGTTTTTCTCTCGTAAGGGTTTTCCCACATAAATTTGGTGTTCAATTTTGTGTGTTTTCTAATTGATTTACTTGGTTGATTCTATTAATGTGCATCTTAATAATTTGTAACTCAAATAAAGTGAAGTTTTCTTCACTTCTCCTCTATGGATTTTACATTTGGAAGGTGTTTTTTCACCGTTCTTTCCTTACAAGTGGTATTAGAGCCTATCTAGTTGTGTTATCCTTGTGGGTAGGGCTAAGATTTTGTGCTAATTCTATTCAGTGGGAGTCTTGTAGAGAAATCCAATTGTCTTGATTATAGATTGAGATGGAAAGCACATCAAGAAATATAGAAATTGAAAAGTTCAATGGAAGAAATTTTGAGTTGTGGAAACTCAAAATGGAAGACCTATTGGTGGATAGAGATCTCTAGATTGCTATGTCTAGAACTAAACCCTCTAGTATGAAACAAGAAGATTGGGATCTCACAGATAGAAAAGCTAGAGGATTGATAAGACTTTGTTTGGTTGAGTCTTTTCTCTTAAACATCCATGAGGAGAAGACTACACATTCATTATGGAAGAAACTTGGTGATATTTATTAGGGAAAGTCTTTGGTGAATAAGTTATTCTTGAGGAAGAAGTTATACTCCTTGAAGATGGAGAAAGGTGCATTTGTAGCAGACCATTTGAATTCTTTTAACATGATTGTTACTCAGTTGGTGTCTCTAGGTGTAAATATTGAAGACAAGGATTGATGTATGCTTTTGTTGTGTTCCATTCCTGACACAAGGGACCATCTAGTGATGGCTATAGGAAGTAAAACAACCACCTTTAAAATGGAAGATGTGGTTAATTTTTTATTTCTAGAATAAATGTGAAGGAAATCTTCTGAGATGGCCAAGGAGGCCCTTGTTGTTTGAGGTAGATCAAAGGAAAGAAGTATGAAGAAAGATAAGAAGTCAATCAAAAAAATTGAAGAGAGATCAAAGACTCTAGGAAAGAAGTCCAAGGTGAAATGTTGGAATTGTGGGAAAACTGGACATGTCCAGAAAGATTACAGAGAGGAGAAAATGAAGAAGAATGACAACTTTTCAAATAATGATTCTTCTCAAAGAAATGTAAATGCCTTCATTGCAGCCTTGAAGACTCAAGCATTAGATGATGTCTAATGGATTGACTTAGGAGCATCTTTTCACATGACATCTCATAGAGATTGGTTCATGAAGTATGAAAATTATGATGGTGGAAAGGTGTACCTACTAAGTGATTCATCTCTTGAAATTTTTTATCATGGAAGAGTCAAAATCCAATTTATTGATGGAAGAATCAAAGGAATTGATGGTGTAATGCACATACTAGGTTTGGCTTGTAATCTGCTTTCTATTACTAAGCTAAATGATGTTGGTGTGCAAGTTACATTCTCAAGTGGTGGCTGGAAGATGACTAGAGGATCATTGGTGTTGGAGAGGGGTACATGAATTTTCACTTTGTATAAGCTAGACACACAAGTTGTTCAATGCAACAATGCCTCTGCAAAGTCAAGCAAGGTTGCTCATGTAGAGAAGGAGAACAAAGTTCCTCTAAATGAAAATTCATTAGACGTGAAACTCCTAGTAGAGAAAACCATGCTATGGCATCATAGACTTGGTCACATAGGAGAAAAAGGGCTTCAAATCCTTGAAAAATAAAAACTAGGTAGAAGGGTTTGTTGATTGTAACCTTGAGTTTGATTTTTGCAAACATTGCATTTATGGAAAGTAACACCATGTTTAATTTTACTTTAGTCCTCATAGATCTTCTGGCATATTGGATTATGTTCACTCTGATGTATTTGGTCCATTAAATGTTACTTTGTTATTGAATTCTAAATATTATGTCTCTTTTATTGATGAT
>VDFB02058657.1:0-41793 GCA_007258455.2 Sequoia sempervirens
ATGTCCCCTTCCAATTGACATCTCTCTGATCTTGAGATTAGCCTATTATGTGACCCTTGTAAGCTGATAGGGTGGATAGAGGGTCTTGTTGAGGCTTGGTTTGGCTTCAGTTGGCAAAATCATTCAGTTTGGCTTTCGTTCAAAGTCGTTTGGACATCAGTTGCTTGACTTCCTATTTTTAGTAAGTGGAGACACTCAGCGAAGCACCCCTGCTATTTTTAGCAGTATGGTCTGGTCATATGCAAATTCAGTCACTTATCATCCGGCTTCAGACGGTTCGTTAATCAGACTTATATTGAGAGAGATTAATATTTATTTGCCAAAATAAATATTAATTAAGTTGAAGCTTATATTATAAAGTTATAATATAATTTAATATTATAAAGTTATAATATAATTTAATATTATAACTTAAGTGATTTTTTAAAGGGGGTCGACCATCATGAAGAAGGGGCCATTTTAATTAAAAAGGGGGTCCAAACTATTGAAGAATTAAAAGTGAAATTTCAAGTTTTATTTAAATGGTGTTTTTTGAAGGAAATCGACCCAACTGAGAATATACAAGTTTTCTTTGAGAAAACTTCATTCAATTTTTATGTTATGAAAATCGATTTTAGCCATTTTCTTCCTTCAGAGAACGAAGAAAAGGGTTTCAATTGTCTTTTGCATTGGAGAACGAACCATCTTCAGTGTGTGCAGTTCAGATGCTGTGAAATACCAGCTGATTTATTGCCTACAGTTGAATAACTTCATTCAGAGGTTATTACAGATCTTACTGTGAGTTTATTTTATCCAGTGATTGGGCCGATTGTTTTCCAGAAAAGAATATTTCCATTCGCCATCAGTTCTCAGACATTTGGCACACTTCCCAACGTGGTACGGATTTTTATTGCTGTTGTTTAAGGGCCATACAAATCAGCGTGAGGGCCGTACTTTTCATTCTAGCCTGGACGCCTTGTCTTTTGGCTTTCTGCCTTCACCACATGGGACGCCTTGCACTCTGGGTCAGTCTGCAGTGATTTTCAGGCTGGAGAAATGTCAGTTGATGTTGGCCGTACTATTACTTCATCTTTCTGGGGCGGCTGCAATCAGCAAATCAGGTTTTTAAATAATGCAAATTTGTTTGCCTTTTTGCCTGCATGTTAGGGTTTCAGTATTGTAATCTCTGAGAAAGAATAATAAATCTATTTGCTCTCGATTCAGGGATCTCTATGCTTCAGTTTTTACCTTATTGTATTTATTAAAGATTTTAGAAGTATTTCTTTCAAAATCGCATTATGTTTTATATATGCAAAAACCTCAAAAAAATCAAAAACCTTCAAAACACAAAAAAACAATCAGTTTGAGCATCAGGGTTGAAGTTGAGCCAGAAGTGTTCTTCACAGTGGTATCAAAGCGGTTTCCTGCCAGCCTGAGGGTTTGGGATTCGTATGCAGCCACAGGAGGTTGGGCCTCACAGATATTATACTCGCAGAAGAGCTTTGTTTTAATGAGCGAGAGTGGAATAAGGCAGCAGGTCCATGGCTGTGAAACTGAAAGTTCCGAGATCCTCATGATGTGTCTGAAGGTCGAGCGAGAATCTTAAGGTACGGGCAGTGGCAGCAGTATATGTAACCCTAGCCAGATTACGGTGATAAGGATAGGTCACAAGAGGCTATCCCTGCGATTGTGGCGAGGAGAGGCAGGAGTGATGCAGGTTCACGCAGGGCATCTAGGACTGTTTCACAGACAGCAGATAGACCTACCCGCCCTACTTTTGTGGGACAGGAGCCTGATGAGGCTATTGCAGATGAGGAGCCTGAGGGAGTGTTCGCTGATACTCTTATGGCAGCGAACGATGAGTGGGAGTTACTGACCCCAGAGGTCAGAGAGAGAATTACTTTTGACAGATTTCTCACACAGAGGAGAGAGCATTACAAGAATAGACATGATTGGAGGCCTAGACATTATAATAGTGACCTGAAGCACACCACAAACAGACTCACTTTAGCTATGTTTGACGGTAGCAACAAGGTCGGCCACGAGCTGAATTAATGCGTGAATACCTTCTCACATTAAAATCCCCTTAGAGAATACTATGGAATATGCTTACTGCATCTTGAGGACGGCATGATTGGTGGCATCATGGGATGGAAACCTCCGGCATGTCCACGTATCACCACTTGAGTTCATTGGATAGATTGGTGAGAACGGTTCAACAAAGAAGGATCGAGTCTTACTTGAGATTTGGCCGGTTGAGGCAGTTGGTAGTTTTTGAAACCTACGCCAGGAGACTTTGTGATTTATGCAGCTGATAGTTCCAACTGCTCCAGGCGTCTAGTTTGGCAGTCTTCCATGGAGGCCATTTGGAACCATTGAAGGTTGGATCAAAAGCATTTGATCCTCCGCCCGTCTGAGAAGCGATGAAAACGCAGCAGCATGGAACTGCGGCTTGTTTCTTCCTTCAGAGAACGAAGAAAAGGGTTTCAATTGTCTTTTGCATTGGAGAACGAACCATCTTCAGTGTGTGCAGTTCAGATGCTGTGAAATACCAGCTGATTTATTGCCTACAGTTGAATAACTTCATTCAGAGGTTATTACAGATCTTACTGTGAGTTTATTTTATCCAGTGATTGGGCCGATTGTTTTCCAGAAAAGAATATTTCCATTCGCCATCAGTTCTCAGACATTTGGCACACTTCCCAACGTGGTACGGATTTTTATTGCTGTTGTTTAAGGGCCATACAAATCAGCGTGAGGGCCGTACTTTTCATTCTAGCCTGGACGCCTTGTCTTTTGGCTTTCTGCCTTCACCACATGGGACGCCTTGCACTCTGGGTCAGTCTGCAGTGATTTTCAGGCTGGAGAAATGTCAGTTGATGTTGGCCGTACTATTACTTCATCTTTCTGGGGCGGCTGCAATCAGCAAATCAGGTTTTTAAATAATGCAAATTTGTTTGCCTTTTTGCCTGCATGTTAGGG
Organism: Sequoia sempervirens; assembly: GCA_007258455.2. Classification (NCBI taxonomy): domain Eukaryota; kingdom Viridiplantae; phylum Streptophyta; class Pinopsida; order Cupressales; family Cupressaceae; genus Sequoia; species Sequoia sempervirens. Next base: position 2,962 of record VDFB02058657.1, read on the forward strand.
TTTCAGTATTGTAATCTCTGAGAAAGAATAATAAATCTATTTGCTCTCGATTCAGGGATCTCTATGCTTCAGTTTTTACCTTATTGTATTTATTAAAGATTTTAGAAGTATTTCTTTCAAAATCGCATTATGTTTTATATATGCAAAAACCTCAAAAAAATCAAAAACCTTCAAAACACAAAAAAACAATCAGTTTGAGCATCAGGGTTGAAGTTGAGCCAGAAGTGTTCTTCACAGTGGTATCAAAGCGGTTTCCTGCCAGCCTGAGGGTTTGGGATTCGTATGCAGCCACAGGAGGTTGGGCCTCACAGATATTATACTCGCAGAAGAGCTTTGTTTGACAGGGCAGGGGAATTGAATAGGCAGCCAGGTCCCATGGCTGACAGAACAGAGGTTCCTCGAGATCCTCATGATGATGATGCAGAGGTCAGACAGAATCTTAGAGATTTACGGACAGGTCAGCAGCAGGTAACTAATGTATTACAATAGTTGACCACGGTGATACAAAGGATAGATTCACCAAGGAGACTGTCACCACGTTGTGACGAGAACAGGAGTGATGCAGGTTCACGGAGAGCACCTAGGACTGTTTCACAGACAGCAAATAGGCCTACCCGCCCTACTTTTGTGAGACAGGAGCCTGATGAGGCTATTGCAAATGAGGAGCCTGAGGGAGTATTCGTTGATACTCTTATGGCAGCGAACGATGAGTGGAAGTTACTGACCCCGGAGGTCAGAGACAGACTTACTTTTGACAGATTTCTCACACAGAGGAGAGAGCATTACAGGAATAGACAGGATTGGAGGCCTAGACATTATAATAGTGACCTGAAGCACACCACAAACAGACTCACTTTAGCTATGTTTGACGGTAGCAACAAGGTCACAGCACAGGCTTGGATTAGTAAGCTGGATACCTTCCTCACATTGCGTCCCATGGCTGAGGAGGATACTATTAGATATGCTACTTTGCATCTTGAGGGAGCAGCTTATGATTGGTGGCATCATGGGATGGTGACACTCCAGCATGATCGTATCACCACTTACCAGGAGTTCGTGGATAGATTGGTGGAACGGTTCAACAAGAAGGATCCTGAGTCTTACTTCAGAGATTTGGCCCAGTTGAGACAGGTTGGTAGTTTGAAAGCCTACATAGGAGACTTCCAGCGGTTGTCTGTGATGGTTCCCAACATATCAGAGAGGCGTCTAGTTGTGATCTTCATGGAGGGACTGTTGGAACCATTGAGAGGTTGGATCAAAGCATTTGATCCTCCTTCGTTACAGGAAGCGATGAAGAAGGCACGCAGCATGGAACTTGCAGCTCCATCTAGCAAGCTCAAATTCCAAAAATGCTTCTTCATTCAAGGACAACATGGGATTCAATAAGAATAAGGAGAAATCTGATTTCAAGAGTGATTCAAAGGAAAAATCAGCAGCACCCTTGGATCGTGAGACTCTTAATGATTTGCGCGGGAAGAAGTTTTGCTTCTATTGCAAGGGTCCCTATGACGCTAATCATGATTGTCCTTTGCGGCCTAAGGGGTAAGGCCAACGAGGATTATGGAGCTTATTAGTGAGGATTCGGAATCGAGAATTCGAACATCCGGAAAGTTCTGAGGAGTCCGAATCAGGGCTTCAGACTAAAGGCAGGGGGAGTCAAAGCTCCAAATCCAGGAGGCACGGTTGTCTAGCATTCAGCAGGAGGGATCTTTCAGACTTCGTGGAGTTTTGGCTGGTCAAAAGGTTATCACCCTTTTGGACACAGGTGCCACCCATAATTTCATCGATGCCAGATTTGTGGAGAAGCGTGGGCTCATAACCGAGGAGTTTGAGGGCATTCGGGTTAAGGTGGCTGATGGTTACACTCTCAAATGTGACCGTATGATTAAGGATCTCCCTTTGCGCTTGAATAATTATGAATTCAAGGCTGATTACTATGTGGTGAATATGGGTGATATTGATTTAGTTTTGGGCATGAAGTGGCTTCATTCTCTTGAGGAAGTTACACTTTGACTCAAAGACATGGAGATCCGGTTCGAGGTGGATGGGAAGACTCATATACTAAAGGCCATCCGAGACAGTAACGTTAGGACTATTTCCTTCCGACGAATGGAGAGACTTATGAATCATGACATGGTTGAGTGGGCTGCCGAGTGCACTTTGACACCTACACAGGAGGGACAGCATAAGACCGAGTATCATCCTGACATTCAGCAGTTGAGAGTTAAGCATGGGAATGTTTTCAGTAACATTCCACCAGGGAGACCTCCAGACAGGGGTATTGAGCACATCATAGAGCTTGAGGAGGGCGCCAAGCCCGTCATGATTACTCCTTATAGGCATCCAAAGCGACTTAAGGATGAGATAGAGAAGACTATCAAGGAGTTGCTTGCTATGGGTCATATTCGACCAAGTAAATCACCATTTGCTTCTTCAGTTGTTCTAGTGAAGAAGAAAGATGGTACACTTCGTATGTGCATAGATTACAGAGTTCTGAATAAGATGACTATTAAGAACAGATATCCCATACCCCGTATACATGAGCTTACTGATGAGCTCCATGGTGCCTGTTACTTTTCGAAGATAGACTTGAGATCGGGATATCATCAGATTAGAGTTCGTGAGTAGGATGTTGAGAAGACCGCATTTCGCTGTCATTGTGGACACTTTGAGTTTGTGGTTATGCCATTTGGGCTAACCAATGCTCCAACGACATTCCAGTCCACCATGAACAAGGTCTTCCACTCACATTTGAGGAGATATGTACTTATCTTCTTCGATGATATCTTGGTTTACAGCAAGACATGGCAGGAGCACTTGGCTCATTTGGATATAGTACTCAGCATTTTGGAGAGGGAGTCCTTGTATGCCAAGGAATCCAAGTGTGATTTAGGGATGACTGAGTTGCTATACTTAGGCCATATTATCAATGCAGAGGGAGTGCGGATGGATCCTGAGAAGATCCGTGCTATCGTGGATTGGCCTACTCCGGCGAACCTTACACAGCTACGAGGATTCCTTGGGTTATGTGGTTTCTATCGCAGATTTGTCAGTGGATATTCACGCCATGCAGCACCTATGACGGATTTGTTGAAAAAAGGTGCATTCATTTGGACTCCTGAGGCACAGGAGTGTTTTGTGAGGTTCAAGGAGCTTATGACTACATGTCCAGTGTTGGCACTGCCAGATTTTACGAAGCCCTTTGAGCTTCAGTGTGATGCTTCTGGTGAGGGCATTGGAGCGGTGCTTATGCAGGATAAGCACCCTATTGTTTATGAGAGCAGAAAACTCAGAGGACCAGAGAGGGTTTACAATATATATGATAAGGAAATGCTGGCCATAATGCATGCCTTGGCCAAATTCAGGCAATATCTAGTGGGCAGTAAATTTTGTATTAAAACTGATCATAATAGCTTGAGGCATTTCCTAGGGCAGCAAGATATGAATGACCGTCAGCAGAAGTGGGTGAGTAAGTTACAGGCATATGACTTTGATATCACCTATATCAAAGGTACAGAGAATGTGGTTGTTGATGCTCTTTCATGCCGGCCTCATCTGAGTTCTATGGTACAGATTGCAGAGGAGCAGAGGACTGGAGGCACTTGATTGTGGCAGAGTATGCCAAGGATACATGGGCATCTGGTTTCGTTGAGGGATCTATCGTGGATACCAGGTACACACTTGTAAATGAATTGATCATTTACAAGAACAGGATTTTCTTGATCTCAGGGTCAAAGTTGAAGAACACCATTCTGCGGGCTTTCCATGATGTACCTACAGCAAGGCATCCCGGGTACTTTAAGACATACAGGCAGCTTCGCGAGAGATTTACATGGAAGGGTCTTAAGGCAGATGTTCTTCAGTATGTGCGTGAGTGCCCTGTTTGTCAGCAGAACAAGCAGGAGAACACATATCCGACAGGGTTGTTGCAGCCACTTCCGATTCCTGACAAGAAGTGGGAATACCTGTCGATGGATTTTATTACGGGCTTGCCCAAAGCCCAAGGACGGGATTGCATATACGTAGTTGTGGATCGGCTGACAAAGTATGCCCACTTCTTTCCGATCACCACCACTTACACAGCTACACAGGTAGCAAAGGTATTCTTCCATGAGGTTTTCAGATTACATGGGTTGCCTCGGAGCATAGTTAGCGACAGGGATAGTCGGTTCCTGAGTCACTTTTGGCAGGAGGTGTTCAGACTTTGTGGGATTGAGCTTACACTGAGCACCAGTTACCACCCGCAGACCAATGGTCAGACGAAGATAGTGAACAAATGGGTGGAAGGCTACCTCAGGAATTACATTGCAGGGCAGCAAAAGGCGTGGGTTAAGTGGATATATTTATGTGAGTATTGTTACGATACTACCTTTCACATGACCATTCAAATGTCCCCCTTCATGGCGTTTTATGGTTATGAGGCACCTAGTTTTCTTGATTTGCTACTGAGTGACAGTAGAGTGCCTAGTGCTAGAGATTTATTGCAGGAGAGTCAGGACATTATGAGGGCTCTTAAGGAGAATATTGCTAAGGCACAGAACCAGCAGAAGCAATATGCAGATCAAAAGAGGACAGAGAGATCCTTTGAGGTGGGAGACATGGTCTATCTCATGCTGCAGTCCTACAGACAGTCTACTCTCAGGAAGAGTGGATCCGAGAAGTTCAAGTCGCGATATTATGGTCCTTTCAGGATTGTCAGACGTGTTGGCGAGGTGGCTTATGAGCTAGAGCTCCAGCGGATAGTAAGGTCCACAATGTTTTTCATGTGTCACGTCTCTAGAAGGCGTTAGGACATCGTGTGGTACCTTCAACAGTATTACCTCCCTTAGACGATGACAGTTACGCAGGAGGATTATCATGGAATATTTGGTGAAGTGGAGAGATTTACCAGTGGAGGATGCTACGTGGGAGAGTGAGGAGATTTTGCAGCATCCGGAGTTGAGATTGCTTGAGGACAAGCAATTTCAGGAGGGGCGGACTGTAATGTCCCCTTCCAGTTGACATCTCTCTAATCTTGAGATTAGCCTATTATGTGACCCTCGTAGGCTGATAGGGTGGATAGAGGGTCTTGTTGAGGCTTGGCTTGGCTTCAGTTGGCAGAATCATTCAATTTGGCTTTCGTTCGGAGTCGTTTGGACATTAGTTGCTTGACTTACTATTTTTAGTAAGTGGTGACACTCAGCGGAGCACCCCTGCTATTTTTAGCAATATGGTCTAGTCATATGCAAATTCAGTCACTTATCATCCGGCTTCAGACGGTTCGTTAATCAGACTTATATTGAGAGAGATATTAATATTTATTTGCCAAAATAAATATTAATTAAGTTGAAGCTTATATTATAAAGTTATAATATAATCTAATATTATAAATTAAGTGATTTTTTAAAGGGGGTCGACCATCATGAAGAAGGGGCCATTTTAATTAATTATTTTAATTAAAAAGGGTGTCCAAACTATTGAAGAATTAAAAGTGAAATTTCAAGTTTTATTTAAATGGTGTTTTTTGAGGGAAATCGACCCAACTAAGAATATATAAGTTTTCTTTGAGAAAACTTCATTCAATTTTTATGTTATGAAAATCGATTTTAGCCATTTTCTTCCTTTAGAGAACGAAGCCAAGGGTTTCAGTTGTCTTTTGCATTGGAGAACGAGCCATCTTCAGTGTTTGCAGTTCAGAGGCTATGAAATACCAGCTGATTTATTGCCTACAGTTGAATAACTTCATTCAGAGGTTATTACAGATCTTACTGTGAGTTTATTTTATCCAGTGATTGGGCCGATTGTTTTCCAAAAAAGAATATTTCCATTCGCCATCAATTCTCAGACATCTGGCACACTTCCCAAGGTGGCACGGATTTTTATTGCTGCTGTTTAAGGGCCGTTCAAATCGGCTTGAGGGCCGTACTTTTCATTCTAGCCTGGACGCCTTGTCTTTTGGCTTTCTGCCTTCACCAGATGGGATGCCTTGCACTCTGGGTCAGTCTGTAGTGATTTTCAGGCTGGAGAAATGTCAGTTGATGTTGGTCGTACTATTTCTTCATCTTTCTGGGGTGGACGCAATCAGCAAATCAGGTTTTTAAATAATGCAAATTTGTTTTCCTTTTTGCCTGCATGTTAGGGTTTCAGTATTGTAATCTCTGAGAAAGAATAATAAATCTATTTGCTATCGATTCAGGGATCTCTATGCTTCAGTTTTTACCTTATTATATTTATTAAAGATTTTAGAAGTATTTCTTTCAAAATCGCATTATGTTTTATATATGCAAAAACCTCAAAAAAATCAAAAACCTTCAAAGCACAAAAAAAAATCAGTTTGAGCATCAGGGTTGAAGTTCAGCCAGAAGGGTTCTTCACAGACGGGGGAGGTCAATTACATGTTTGGACATGAAGCCCTAGTTGAGAAAAGAGTGAAAATGAGTAATTTGGGTGGTTTTAAGATGGAAATGTGTGAGATCTTTGGGGGCAGCATTTTCTAAGGTTCCTTTATGCATGTGCAGACTAAAACAAGAGTGTTTGAAGTGGTTTCAAGGTTGTATGTGGTCTGGAGTTGGGGTTTTCAATAAACCTTTGTTTTTTTGGTGAAGAATGAGGGTTCCATGGAATGGGACTCTAGAGAGCGAGTTTTTGATGAGAGATTGAGGAAATTGTGGTTTTGGAAGCAGTTTAAGGTCTATCTAGTGGAATTTTGGGTTGGCAGCAAGTTTGGAGGAGTGTTCCTTTGTTAAAGTGGGCTAATTGGAGCCCTTTTCAGCGAAAAAGTCAGATTAAGTGGAGTTGGTCCTATGTAACCATATGAGATTTCTTGATATGTTTTGGTTGGGCATAATGGGTGCTCAAAAAGGTGCATAGTGTGTGTTTTTCGAAGATTGGTTGAGGGTTAAGACCTGAAAGGAAGGTCTAGACACCTACTAGGCAAGTAGGTTAGTTGCAAAGGAGTTAACCCGGTTTGGAAGATTGCAAAAGTGGTTGAAAGATGTCAAAATGTTTTTAGTAAGTCAATGACCTCCCTACCACTGCATCAGTTGGTATTAGAGCCCAGTACTGATCTGAGGAAGGAAGAGTTGTATTGGAGAAAAGACAAGATGAATGCCCCGGTTAGATACTTCACTGAAGAGAAGGAGATGCTACAAAGAAGAGCACTTTTCCAAACCACCTGCAAGTGTAATGGCAAGGAATGTACTGTAATGGTAGATTCTAGTAGCTTAGATAACATGGTATCACAAGAAATGGTTGATAAATTGAATTTGACAAGGATACCTCATGAAACACCCTATTATGTTTCTTGGTTGACTAATGAACATTCTCTTTTGGTTAAGGAGCAATCTTGGGTTGAATTCCAAATAGGTGGTTATAAGGATAGGATCTTATGTGATGTGGTGCCTATGAGTGTATGCCACTTGATATTAGGGAGACCATGGGAATTTGAAAGATTTTCCTTGTATGATGGAAGGCACAACAATTATCAGATTGTGAAGGATGGGGTTACTTTTACTTTGATTCCATTGGTGGAAAAGGATCAGGGATAGAGCAAGAAAGCAAGAGTGATTATGCAGGGCAAAAAAGAGTTCATAATGTGTGAGAAAGACAAAAACAATGAAGGTGCAGCCACTAACAAGAAAAAAAGTGTTGAGACAGCAAGAATAGACAAGGATGCAATGTTGAAGAGTAAAGATGATGATGATTTGGTGATCAAGACTGAGATAGTGAAGACCAAGGGTGAAATGACCTTGAAGATTCAAGACAAGCTTGGAAAGTATGCTGAAGTCAAGGGAGAGACTGAATTTTGTGAAACAAAGGAAAAGGAGGTTGTAGGACAGTCAAATACTGTCAAAACAGTGATGAGCAAGTCTGATAGGACAGAGGAAGATGTTATCACCTGAAATTGCACCCTGTTGAACCTGATGTTCAACACCTCAGTGTAACATGGGAGGACCTCTAAAGCTGTGGGTCACTTGTAAACAAAGGTCAACCTCCGGAGAAGGCCGACTTCCTTTGGCATCACCTAAACTATTGATTCTGTAAAGGGAGAGGGAGAAGGAGTGCATAAAAATAAAACTAAACCCTATGGTGATACACCGAACTGATAAGAGCAATGGAATACTTGATTTACACTTGAAAATTGACAATGAACACAAAATTACCCATCAAACTCTATAATCTTTGCATTAATGTATCACAAACAGATTTGATTCACACACTTTTTTAAGAGAGGAAAAGATTTTTCACAGACTAGAATCCATATGTGATTATGTAAACATAGTTTGTGATTTTTATAATGATACTTTTGCAAAGGAAAGCATGAAAACAAAGGATAAAGTTATAAAGGAATAGAAGAAATTAACAAAATAACTTGATCATTAACCTGAAATGCACAACACTTTGCAAGAACAAGACGGTAACTTTGAATCAACAGTGACCAAGGTAAACTCTATATACTATGCTCCAAAATGAGTTACAGAAGTTTGCTAATCTGAGAAAGGACTGCAAAAGTCACAAACTTTCGAAAAGCATAAGGAGAACTCCTTTACAAAGGGGCAAAATATGCCATATATCCTTAAAAAGTGTCGGCCCCTAGGGCTTACAAAAATATCCGCCTTCAAAAAAATCTGCCCCTAGATCTTTTAATGAAATTAATTCTGCATTCGATTGCATCCCCGTGTGCATGTCGGTGAAGAGTCGCTCCCAGGAGAAGCTTTTAGATCTTATGGAATACTTTCATTTACTTCTGGCCTTCGTGTCTATCCTCAAACTTCCTTCAAGGGCTGTTTTGAATGCTTTAAAGCATTATCATTAATGTTGAGTCCCCCGTGCCAGTAGATATTCCGGCTGTCACTGTGACTCACGGATTCTTCTTCCTTTCTGCCTGATTCCCGCTCCAGATCTTTCTGCAAGTTGATCCCTTCTGGAAACAGCATCATATTTTCCCTGTAGTCGGCCTCCATAGAGACAACACTACTTCGTTCGAACCGATTCATCACCCTTGATCACAGAGCAGATCCATGTTGCTTTCATTCAGTTGATCTTCCTTGCAAGGATAGTCGCGACGAAGACAATGATGAAAGAAAGCAAGAGGTGAGGTGGTCCAAGGTGGAAGACAGAAGCAAACGGGTAAGTTCAAGAAAGAAGCAAAAACAACAAGGCTGGATAGGAAAGAGTTTGAGGCAAGGGACAAAGAAGAGTGTGAAGCCGTTCTAAGGCTTGAAGATGTCAAGATGACAGAGGTAGAAGGTAAGGATAAAGGTTTGAAACCTGATATAGAAAGGATTAAGAGTGACTTGGTTGAGGAAAGGCAACCTTGGAAAGAGACACAAATTGAGAACATGGATGGTAAAGTACATTGTCCATTGATGGGACAAGTGATTTGTGGGTAGTCTTAGTTTGCCAGTACAGTAGTTAATGACCCTAAGAATACAGTGATGGCAAAGGTAAAGAGTCTAGTGCAAGACAAGAAGATAGAAAGTACAGTAGGCCAAGGAAAATGGAAAAGGTTAGTGAAAGGGATTGTAAAGGTTGAGAAGAGGATGAAGGTTGCAGTCACCCCAAGAGGTGAAGATGTGAAAGCAAAGAGTTTGAAGAGGGTCTCAAAGTTGGAAGGGACCAAGGAAGTGATAGGCCAAGAGAATGCCAAAGAAAGAGTGTTTGTGAAGTCTCCAAATGAAGTGGAGCAGAGTGATGGTGTTGTGGTAAGGGCAAAGAGTTGTCCTTGGATGTCAAGAGTGGTTGGTAGGCAGTCATATGCTGCCATGACAGGGGTTCCAAGAATGGAGAATATAAAGATGGTTGTGAAGAGAAAGGGTAAGAGGCAAAGAGTGAAGGAAGTCCTTTATTACTTCCTTGTTTTGATAATAATTTTGATGGCAGTCAAACCAAGGGACAAGATGAAAGAGGAAAGACAAAGTGTGGGCTACTTTGCAATGGATGAAGAAGAGGAACACAATGGAAGTAGATGGATGAAGGAGATAAAGACAAATCAGAACATGAAGGTGTAGCTTCAAGATGATGAGGCAAGAAGAGGAGTACTTTGCATGGACAAGTTCAAGCCAAAGGTGAAGATGAAGATCAAGATGGAGTTGTTGCAAGAACAAGGAGAAGCATCAAAGAGTTGCAGATTGTTAGTGTTTGTAGCTTCGGGAGATATTTTCTCCTAAGTTAATATAATAAATAATTGTTAAGGCAAGTCAGCCTTATTATAATTAATATATTATTTTCTTTAAGTGGCCAACCTGTTGGTGTAACAACCAACACCTCTGGAGTATAAGTTGGTACAGACAGCTATGCACACTATGCAATGAGTGCTCTTCAAATTAGGAGGGGAAGCTCCCTCATTGTGCCAGACAAAAGTACCTGAAAGGGAAATAAACTAAACTATATCCTATCTTTTTTGTCTCAGCTGTAAGAGGTACAAGGCTTTCAAGAAAACTATATACGTTGCAGCTAAGTATTTTCTGGTTTAGCAGATTACTAACTACAACTAGGCTAACTACTATAAATCTATCCAGTTTCGTCAAGAAAACAGAGCATGAGGAAATGGAGCATGAATGATTATTTGACGATAAACAAGCACAGATTGTCAACTTGAAGGCAAGGTGGCACATCTATCAGCTCAATCTGAACTAGCTTATTATTCACAAAACATCACACGATAAACAAGAACAGATTCTCAACTTGAAGGCAAGGTGGCACATCTATCAGCTCAATCTAAACAAGTTTATTGAACACAAAACATGATCAATCTAACTAAGGAAAGAATTCACCATCATAATTGCATGAAACCCAAGTGGCATAACAATTCATCATAATAGTAAATACTCATGAACAGATACAAAACGAGCAATATTGAAGGCAAGGTAGGCACAGCATATATTTCTCTCTCGTGCAAAAGTTCGTGAACATATACAAAATAGCAATACTACAGGCAAGGTCGGCACAGCATGTATGCTATCACGCAAAATTTATGTACAAATGAGCAAAAGCTCTTATTTATAGACATCAAAAGGTGTAGGGAACCCTAAAATCACCTTGAGTCGACTACAATCTTACAATGCATGCAAGATTTTATTGCTAAACCATAACAAAGCAAACTATACAGTTAACTGGAAAATTACCATCAGTTAACCAGTAAATCTAATCTAAATGGACATTGTGCAAGCATGCACGTCCTTATTGAAAGCAAAGTTAGTTGGAACACTACCCTCAGTTAACTGAAAAACCCTAATCCTAACTCCAAGTCCTACAATATTTATGAGGAGAAGATAGGCGTGTGAGAACTCAACATCAGAACTGAAGGTGGAACTCAAGTTCTGAGAGATGCTTCAGGTTCTATCCTCGTAAACAACATATCATTACTGACTGATCACTCTAGATCATCACTGTCCATCAAGTCGTCCAGGAACTAATTGATGGTACTGTCTTCTGGCACTTTGATGCTCTCCACGATGATGACCTGCCTCTGGCACTCAAAGTCACCATCCTTAATTGCTTTTTGGCAGTTGCTTTCTTGAAACTAGATGTCATCACAGAGATGTGATCCAGAATCTCCATCAAGATATCACGAACATGCTTCTGGAACTTAGTTTGCACAGCCTCGAGATCAGCATAGGTACCATCTTCACAAAGATAATGGCATGGGATTTGAGTGACTTTGGCGGCTCCGTAAATGGAGTGATCTATGTTCCTTCTGCAGCTTAATGCTTCTGATGCTTTTCTTGATTCTTCTCAACGAAAAAGTGTTGCATGATGAAACCACGAAGCTTGACTGCGAACACTCTGGTTGCGAGAAATACACACGAACTCGCTGCACACGCAGAATCCCAAAGGTCCACCCCACGTCTATGCCTGTCAAATTGTCTAAAACAACCCCCGGATGCACTTGATTTTCAGCTAGTCTGATGAAAACATGAATTAAGACCGATTTTGGTCTTGAGTTTAGTCTAGTTGAACCACCTTCTGAAAAACTTGTCAATTGACTGTAAACACGGCTATGTTCTGACAACTTTCTCCGGAAAGCTAAAATGGCACCTGGTGAGGCTAAAAATAGCATGTCGGAGGGCAATTTTCACGAAAAAATTCTGAGACATGGGTTTTGTCCGAAAAATGATTCTAAGACAACCCACAACGTCAGAATTGCAAAAAGACGTCGTTTAGCTTGACATGCAAAGATTCTTCAGTCGAGAATTGTAGGGGTATTTAGAGCTTCCCGGGGCAATTTTTCTTGAGAAAATATGGAACATGGGTTTTGTGCACAAGGGAATTCTGAACAAACCCAGATGATGCGATTTTCAAAAAGTTGAAATTTTGGCCCACATGCAAAGAAATCTTCGGAAAAAAAACACAGAGCTTCAGAATGAAGGCTATGGGGCAATTTTCTCGAAAATATCTGAGACATGGGTTTTGCTGCTGATGCTGAAATATGCGAACCCAGATGGTCAGATTCTGAATATTTTGCCGTTTTCTTTGACATGCGAAGAAATCTAAAACGAGAAATAGCAAAAATAAGCTAGAAGATAGAAGGTTTTATTTGTTCCGCTTCTGTAGAATTCGCCTATCTATGACTTGGATTTGATGTAACTTGCATGCAAATTGAAAACAAAGTCTGGAATCACCTTCTCCTTAGCAATCTGAATCCGATGCCACGAAAAATACTGAAATATGACACCTGTAGCACCTCGAATCCTCAAATGCATGAAGAAATCGCCATGTTTTGAGCTCTGAATGGTACGACTTGCTCAAGAATGAAGAAATAAGGACGACTTTTGTCTTTAAATAAATAAAATTCATTTAAAATTCCTCCATGTTCTCAAACTCAAAGCGCACCTCTTTATTTGGCAGTTAACTGAGCCTCAAATTAGGGTGTATGCTTAACTAAGCCTTCAAAATGGATGCCTATGCTCTGATTGGTTACTAACTGAAGCTCGAATGCATGAAAAATATGCCCTAAATAGGGCGCCATCTCTATCTTCAGTTAGACTGCACATGCAAATCAGTTAAACTTGTGTATGCAAGATAGTTAAGTGCGCATGCAAAACAGTTAACTTTGCATGCAAATTAGAACTCAACATCCTCTTCAGTTAACTGAACATGCAAACGCATGCACACTGCAGATGAACTGAACTTCTAAAAATAGTAACTCAAAATGAACTTCAGTATCTTTTGCATGCAACCCAAAAATCGTTCAGTTGAACTGAAGTCAGAAATCCTAATTAGGGCGCACTAGTCAACTTGTTTTGAAAAGTCAACTTTGACCCTTAAGGCATTTTTCCAGACTTAGCCAATTTTGATGAAAATTTGGATTGTAACCTTCTCCAGAGCCTCTATTCGAGCACTGATTCTGGATGACTAACAAGCCCGATTGACTAGCTGACGAGTGCATTGGAAAGCAGGATTGAAACTGACGAGATCATCCCTTGAGTTTATAATCACGAAACTAAGATCTGAAGCTTCAAAAAACCAAGCGCCCCTAGCAAAAGTTGTGCTTTTACCTTAGTTTTAGCCATTTTTTCATCGTTTTCATCTTACGAAGGTAAACTTGATCCCCTCGTATCTCGTATTCAACAGACTTTCAGGACTGAGACACTGGTGCAACGCGGAGCTAAATCCATTTCACAAAACAACTGCAAAGGCACATTTCTTCAAAAAACATCATCTGAGAGGTGAAAATCAAGGGCGCCTTTTTCAAAAGGTGCTCTTTTTTCTCCAAAGCCATTTCTGGAACTGACCAAAATATCACTAAACTTCCGACTGTAGGCTGACAGGTTATCTTCTGATCTGACGGAGACAGGCAACGGATAGCTAGACATAACACGGACAAGCTAAATATCTGAGATCACCAAATAGAGGACATTAAAGGCCTCAAAAGCTCAAGCGCCTTTTTGAAAATGTGCTCTTTTGCTTTTTCCTTGATATTTTGACCAAAATTTAACCCCGTGTTTGACCTCCGGCTCAGGCAATCCAGCAACTCAGATTCACCCACTGACGGATGCATTGCGAAGCCTGAGCAAATATGAGACAAACATCTCAGGTGGCATTTAGTCAAAAACCTTCATTTGACCCCTCAAAAAGATGGGCGCCTTTTTCAAAAGCTGCTGTTTTCCCTCTAGTGTTAGCCAATTTGTTGTTTCTCTCATTTTCTGCTATATCTCTTGTAACTCAAGCAAAACAGGTCCATTTGATAGGCTTGATAGCTCATTGCGAAGCTGACGTGATGCCGAACAAATGTTTGTTGGAGGTGACAAACCCTAAAAACAGTATCTGGGCCCCTAAAATCAAGGGAGCCTTTTTCAAAAAGTGCTCTTTGCTCCAGACTAGAAAAATTTGATGATTTCCCTTCAAATTTTGGATTTTCTCAAAACTCTCCAGTATTAGACTGATATCAAACTGCCATAAGCAACATACTTAAAAAACCCAAAAATGACCTTCTCACACCACTTTAACAAGGTTAAGACTATATTTAGCAAAATGCCTTAGTGAAGCAAAAAAAAAAAAAAATTGGATTGGGTACAACACAACCAAGTGAAGAGTCACCTTGCTTGTGAAGAGTCTCCTTGCTTTGTATATATAGGAGATGTTCATCCATTTGATTATCAATTAAGTCATTGTCATTTTCACATTCTTTCAAGAAGGAGCAGCAGACCATCTTGTAGCAGTAGATCGACTTCAAGAAGAAACATATTTATCTTTGCATCAAAGGATAGGTGCTATTAATTCATTGTAATAATTCAGCCTTGACTAAGGCCAAACTTGTAAAGCAGATTTCTGCTCTTATTCATTAAATATATAAGAGATATATTTTTTGCTAGGTTTTTCTCCCTTGAGTAGGAGGGTTTTCCCAGGGTAAAAGTGTTAGTGTTTATTGTTCATGTGTTGTATTTCTGCTTATTGCAAATCTGATCCTAAAACTAACATGGTATCAAAGCGGGTTTAAGAAAGAATTTGATCAAATTTGGGTGAGTAATCAAGATAACTCTTCGAGCATCATTCTGGAAATTGAAATATTAATAGTTCTTTGTGAAGTGTCGTGATCAATGGTGGAAGTTGTGAGCATTCAATTGCTTGCTTCCATTTATCGCTGGCTAAGGCAGTGTGGAAGGATATTGTGTGTGGATGCAAAGCAATTCTTTTGATGTAGCGCATTGAAGACTTGTAAGGATGTGATTATTCTTGTTGCGTGCAAACATAAGGGAGACAATGTGTATGTTATTGCTATCACTATCTCTTTATCCTAGGTGTCGGCTGTATGATGCCGTGAGAGTTTTTTTCAGGCCTTTGTTGCTTTTAAAAATGTGCTCTATAAGAAAGATGTGATCGCATGTATGTCTTTGTCACTGGTAACAAAAACGCTTGAGCATTTTATTTCGGGTTGTTCTTTGGGTGAAGTGTGATTCTTTGTTTGGCAGACTATGCAATTCGAATGTGATAGAAATATACTATGATGTTGTCATTAGTTTGAAGGATATAGCAGATCATGAATTCGGTGGATGCGCTCAGAAATTGTATAGCATGAATAGTCTGCATTCAGTGTGTATGGCTCAGTGTAAGAGATTTTTTTGACAAACACGGGCCATGTATGCGTCTTGAGTGGGTGTCCATATTGATTGTATGATTGTTTGAATGTCTAGACAAAGAAATGTGTATTGATGGACTATACTGTAAGCAATGTAGATGTTACCTTGTCCACATACTCTGAGAACGGGCTTTTTTAATGTATTAGCCGTGAGACATATTTTCTGCTTGTGTGTTGAGTAAAGAAAAATGTTTGAATGAGAGAGTATGGAGACATGTCTTTCTTTGTGGGTGTTGATGTCGCTTAAGGAAGTGGGTGTGATTTTTCTGTTTATGGCTATGCAGATTTGAAGTGGTCTGATAAAAGTTTACAATAGAAGTATTTTATCTTCAGCAGTACATCATCGGGTGAAGATGATGGTTGTCAGGAAGAGTAAAATGGCTGCTACAAAATCAATAAAGAGATAAGCATTTCATACCCTTGAATAATGTTCATGAATCTTTTATGTAGTTATTAATTCATGCATTAGAATAGTGAATGATGTATGCTTCTAGCATTGGTATTTCTCTTCGGGATAGTTTGATTCTATGAACTATTAGTAATCTCTCTAAAAAATGCTTCGAGGACGGATCAGGGAGCAAAAGGATGATGAGAGATTGCATTCAAGGGAGGAAGAGCTTGATGCATCCTGTCAGGAAGTCACGCATGCTGAAGAATGGAGACACAGCTTGCTGCCATGGAACTGAGTTGGTGACACATAACTGGAGACATCTCTCGAAGAGGAAGAACCTCTTCAGATTGTCATTGCGATCAGTTTCTTCGAAGAAGAGGAATTAACATTCAGCGGAAGTGTAACAAACCAACAGAGGCAACCTTGGACAAGGAGGTCAGGAGGTTGATGCAAGAACTTGGAGCTTCAGAGGGAGTCACATCATCATGAAGATCCCTTGCAATGTATATTTCTCTGTGACGGAGAAGTGTTGATGTGATTTTTTTGACCGCACAAATCAGCAGAACAAAGTAATCTGAAGGCTACTCCATTCTCTCTTGATCAAAGTATTCTGTGTGCTAAGATTGCTAGAAAGATCGCACATTCAATTCCAAGGTTCCGAAATGCTTTGGAATAACCTCAGTCGGTTCGTTGTGATATGATGTTTACACAAGGGGACTTACACAATTGTTCATAAGGCTTGCAGTTGACAACAGATAGATGATTGGAAGGGAATTTATGCAATGCGGATGATCTAGCAATAAGGCGCATTTTCCTAAAACTAACTAGAAAAATACGGAATTGAATGGCTGCAGGGATTAGAAAACTTATGGTCTATCTAAGGACGGGACACGGGATCAATTTCGGAAAACTTCAACCAAACTCTGCTCCACCTCACGTTGGACAGCTTACACAAAGTTGGTGCAATCTTCAAGGGGATGGCAAGAAATTTTCAAGTTATAATCCGACATCAAGATACCGTCAAGACAACACATACCAAGATATGAATTACAACTGAAGTTAGGCTTATAAAATACTCCAGTTGACCACACAAGGCGAACTTGCCATCAGCAAGCCGCTAGTGGTATGGACTAAAACGAAGTTGCCTCGATCGACACCACAAATCCACAACTAATATCTACTTGCATGAAATGAAAATTACACTACTTTAAGCTACTTAACGCTACTTGGAGTAGAAGGGATGAAGAAACCTCGCTAGCTATTCATAACAAAGACTAATTTCACCATCAATGAAAGATCTTTTATTATGAAAGTTTTCACAACAATCTCTTACAAAAGCTTTCAAAGGAAAACTTTCCTTCTTCTCCACACTATGCTAATCTATCAAACTATCTCTCTGCTCTAATCTCTAGTCTGATCTCTAAGCTCTACTGTCTAATGTCTAATGAGTAAAAATGAGGGGGATTCCCCCTTTTATAGATAGCCCAGTCCAATGGACGGCTCAGATTACAATCAAATGAATGGCTCAGATTGAGCCACCTCATCCCTAACCCTAAAAACTGTCAGAATGGGGAGTGGTACAATAAATGAATCAAAGATTCCCACTCACTCCCAAAATAGTAAAGGCAATTAATGCCCACAATCAGTCCTCCAGAAGGTCATCATCCAGAAGTGCATTCCCGTTCTCATTTTCCTTGGCTGCAAACTCAATGAACCTGGCAAGCACAGCCTCAGCCTCCTAAACTAAGATAGGTGGAATATGATCAAGCTGAAACTCCAACACCGTGACTGACTGTCCATGCCATGTGCAAGATTTTCTCCAAGCAACTTGTTGGCTGAAAATTATGTAATCAGCTTTTCGATAGATTACACAACTTGGACTTCAGCCACAGCTATGTGAGATGTAAATCTCTCCTCTCGAAAAGGGGAGGCGCCCTTCTTACTGCTAACAGAAGCGATAGTAAAACAAACAAGTAATTACAAAATGTACACAAAACTTACGGAGTGGGGGGGGTGTGTTACATTCATCCTTCTCTCTTTTTTCAGAGAAGATGTTTACAATGCTTCACTGTTGGAAGTTCACAATTCTTAATAACTTGAAACGAACAACTCTATCTCGTCAAAGCGGAGCGTAGAGATACCAGAAGTAATTAACAATAGACAAATAAAGTAAAAGGGAAAGCTCACGAAGGCACAAAGTCGTTTCGTAGCTTTATCAATGTTGGATCTGTGGAGAGTGTAACGTTTGTCACGTTAGAAGCAAAAAGTCTTCTTAGACGCAGTAATTCCTCGAACAGTCATGAACAATTACAAGCACAAAGTCTTGTAGATCATCCAACCAAAAGTATCCAAGAGCATGAATGATTACAAGCACAAAGTCTTGTAGATCATCCAACCAAAATATGCAAGAGCATGAACGATTACAAGCACAAAGTCTTGTAGATCACTCAACCGAATGATAAACAGAAACACAAATGCAAATCTAAATAATAAATGCAACACAAAGTTTACATAAACTACTTAGAGTCCTTCAGATTTTTCAAGCTAATCACCACCAAACAAGATCAACTCACAAAAGTATCGAATCCAACACAAAGTTTGGTTTGCAATCCTCTTCTTTATTGATCAAATTCCATTCACAAAGCATGAACGCAAAGTTTCACAAATTTGCTTCAAAAAGGGCAGCACTTCGTTGCAAAATACTAAAGGATAAATTTACAATGGAAATCCCTCACATTATATAGAAAGAGGGATGAGCAAAAATAGGAAACTGATTGAGGAAATTAAGGAAAGTTAGGTGAGCGATTTTAGGAGATCTCACCTAATTTTGACCAAAGTCAAAGTGTAATTTGTTTTCAAAATATTACATCTTTGGTCTTGGTGTAATTACAATTTACAAAAAGACATTCGAAAATGTCAAGAAATATCTACAAGATGCATAAAGGGATGCACCGTAAATGTCTAACACTGGAGAATAGGGGGCTGCTTCATGTTTCTTTGCCTTGGGCGCGGAAGTCTTCAAATTTCCTCCTAGTCTCCTGCACGAACTTCTCATCTGGACCAACGGTGTAATCCACAATGGTGTGAATTCTCGTGATTGATCTCATGGCGTATGAGTGAACCTTCTTGCACCTCGGCTGCGCTGTGTTATCCAATGTGAGCCTTGTATCACAAACGATGTTCGCTGAAGCTTCGAAGTCCGGAATCACAATCAATTCTCTATGATGGCTTCCCTTTGAAGATCCTCGATATTTCGCGGGTCGGCAGAAGATACGATTTTCCTCAAGAAGTTGACCGTGCAACTCTTTGATACCTTTTAAGAATAGCCATCCTTCTGTTATCTTCCCAGATTCTTGGTGATCTTCCGTAAGAGATTGAATTAATTTGAATTCTATGTTTCAAGGATTCTCTTTACCTCAAACAAACTTTCTTGTCGAATTCACCCCAACCTCCACCACCCCATCGAGCTTTACCTCGCTTCATTCCACCATCACAATGTGCATTTTTCCATGTCTCTCATTCTAGGAAAGTACACTTTTTTCTTTATCAAGCTCTGTGATGAGCTTGGCCAACAAGGTAGTTTTCTCATCCACAACAATTATGATCTGAGATCCGTGTTCTATGATCTTCTCAACAAAATCATACAACACTCTACCTTTGGAGGCTTAACTTTCTTGATAGCCTGGTTCAATACTTTACCATCGCCACGTTGTGCATTACTTGGAGAACCCGGCAGTCTCTTTACAAATGCTGGCATAATGTCACTTCATTTACATATGCTTTGCTCTACTTTATCCAATCTTCCAGCCAAGATATCCAAAGTGACTTGCGCATCGGCCTTTGCACTTTCATTGGTAACCTTTCCAAGCTGGACCTTTGTCACCGTGTAGTCTTCCATATTGACATCACCTTCTTCATGCGGTGGTATGCCAATTCCACATACTTGTACGTAATTTATCAACGCTCAAATTCTGAGTATACCTTTGCCTTTTCTCTTCCCTTTTAGCTTTTGAAGGACTATCTCTTCATATCGAAATGAGAAATCATTTGCTTTTTACGCTTCGACACTTGAGATATTAGCCAAGGAGGAAGAAAAGAAGTGTGAGCTTCTGGATTTACTGTCAATTCAGTCGCCATTGCTACTTCTGAAGTTATTGTCACATCTGAAGTTACCATAGGTATTGTGACAATCGGAGAAGTGTCTGTCATCATCGCTCCTGTAGTTGACACATTGAGCTGATCACGCATTGACTCATTCATGAAACGATTGAATTCATTTTCAGAAGTGATATCATACGTCGGTGAAGATAGGCTAGGAATGGATGATGGAGGACTTGACAGTATATCAACCATATGAATGCTTGTCATCGAGGGAGTATCAAGCGGGGTTGATGCTGCAGGAATAGTGGATATCTCTACTACAGGAATGCATGTGGTAGGAATGGGTGATGAGGGAACAGGAGGTGGAGGAGTACTCGAATTTGGAGGCGCGAGGAACATTGGAAGTCACAAAGCATGGACATTCGAATTTCTCAACTACATTCTCGTGGAGGAGAAGTAGTTATTTCTGATCATGCTCAAGTTCCTGGATCACCCTCTTGTCTCTCCGATTTTGGTTCACCTTCAAATCCTTCTTCAGAATCTTCTTCAGACTCTTGCCCGCTTTCAGAAACCTCTTCTGCATCAGAGTCTGCTTCTGCTGAATCTTCATCTTTAGTGGATTGATCACTTGAAGTTTCTTCTTCATCGGAATCTACCTCCTCTAGAATAGACTTTTTACCCTTAGAGCGAGATGGATTAGATTCCGTAATTATTGTCTCTAGGACGGATTGAGTATCTTTCTTTCCAACAGTGAACTTGATCCTAGGACCTCTTCGTGAAGAAGTGGGAACGGCCGCTGATTTATTTTTGTCGCGGAGTTCTTGTTGTTGGCGAGCTTCTGCTTCGGATTCCTCTCCTTCTGAGTCTGTTTTGAAACTTTTCATTGCATAACCATGTTTATGTAACCATTCTTCTCGTTGTTGGCTAGGATTATCTCAACTCTCTCTTGCGCCGGGTCACTTTTCCTAGACCATTGAATTGCGTGCAATGTTTTAGCAATTTCTGCTCATCATGTATGATTCATGATATCACCTCGATCTCAGAAAATCCTCCGTAGGTCAGCAATATCAAGATCTCGATTTGTTGAACAATCAACCCGCATTAACGATTTTATGTAATGGCTTCTTCATCTCAGTATCAGCCCAGCATGTCTTCAAACCCAGACTTGTGATGATGACCCTTTGCAACCATTTTCCATTATCTCAGAATAAATCAAACTCTATACCAGAGGTCTTGATTGTCACATCCGTGATTTCAGCATACCGTGACTTAGCCTTTTGTGCGCTTTGATAGTATATCGGCCAATGGTCGTAAGTAATTTGAATCCACGCTTGTGGTTGCTTTTCATTCCTTTGTACCGACATCAATCACCAGATAATTTCATGATAACCCACTTATCCGAAGGATAACGTGGTAGCATGTAGGGACAACTAGTGTAGCAGCCTACTCTCAAGTAAGTAAACGCTGGGAATTGAAGAAATATGCATCCAACTTTACTTACCACCTTATACGCCTCATCGGATATTCTTCTTCTTTCAAGAGCTGGATCAAAATTGAAAAGCAAAGGCGCAAAGAAAGCATCTATAACCCGCCTGAAGTGATGAAAACTTTCCTTCAGCTCCAATTGATAGAAAAATTTGTACACAGGTACCATCATCCGATTTCGCTTTGTGGATAGACCTGGAAATTATCTCATTACGGCTGCTGCGTACACCAAGTAAGAAGTCATATAGAACTTCAATGTAGAAGGAGCATTGATCAACTGGCCGCAGTATTTCATCAATGATTTGTTTGCCCCCAAATAATATGCACCTTCGGCCTTCTTATGATCCTGATGTATTCCATACATTCAATCGTGAAAAGTGGATGATTCCGCAAGCCCTTCACTCGCTAGAAATGCGGATCATATCTTTGACGTCATCCTTGAAATCACTTCGCAGGAGTCCTTTCGGCCATCTGGAAACAGATGATCTAGGCTTCTTTAACCATTGAGTGTTTATTAAGTGTTTAGCTTTATTAGGATCAGCGTCAAAGATCTCCTGTGCTTTTGATATAGAAATATCAATGTATTTCTCCATATGAGGGACCTTGAAGACAATGTCAAAGAAATCAGGGTCGAGTCTCAAAATCTCGTGCCTGAAAGAATCAATCACACTTCTACTTTCTCTGATGTAGTGAGACGCCACCTGAAGAACAAACTCTGTATTGTGTGCAGCTGTAGGAAACATTGCCACCAAATGAAGGTTGTTGTGTACGATTTCTCTCATTGGATCAGGAAGAGGCTTCGTCTCTGTTTGTTTTGCGAAATCAACCAAGTCCTGATGACCAACCTCCGTGTCTTTTATCTCTTCCACCTTGGAGAGCACTACAGTCGGCGGATAGACACCTTGATATTTGTACTTCATCTTGCTTTTTGCTTTCGAAGGAGGAGGCTTATTGGCAGTCATCAAAAACAACTGGAACTCTGATCACTCTGACTTGAAGATCTTTGAAAAGAGACTGCAATTCGTTCAGCCAGAACAAACATTAATCGTTAGGAAACACGGGAATGCGCGAAACGAGCAACGAGGATGGGAAAGCATGTAGCGGATGACAAGGCACGCAAAACGATTCACAAAAACGGAAGGAACAAGGCTCGAGAGTGCACTGGTCAAAAATGAAGCTCAATTGGAAAAGATTAAAAAAAGTGTAAGGGCGCTAAAATTCAGCGCCCTTACATTCTGGAAATTTCACTTTTGATGCAAGGGCGCTAAATTTTAGCGCCCTTACATTTCTCAGAGTTAGAAAATATTGACATATTTCAATATGTCAAGGCGCTAAATTTTAGCGCTTCAGCATCTAAAGCACATTTTTGGTAAGACAAATGTAGAGATGTAAGGAAACAGCGCTCATGCTTGGCAAAGTTTTTGTTTTCATGGAAATGCGATTTGGGACTTGGTAAAGTTTTCATTTGTATGAAATTGCAAATTGAAGTTCGTTCCATAACAATCGTATTTTCAAAAGAACCATTCTTACAACACAAGAGAAACCCCAATGTTCGCATCAGAACATTATAGAAAGGGCGATAAGGAAGGAAGTTATCATCAAAAACGTTTGAAAGAAAAGCAAGACGGAGTGCGTTGAAAACAAAAGCTCGCTATTCATTACGTTGTGAAGAATAAACATGGATAGAGCATGAGAAGGAAATATGCGAATGGAGAGGAAAAAACGCGAAGAGAGAAAGAGGAAACAAAAACGTGTGGAAGTAAAAACGTAGGAGAAAGAATGAGGGGAAAACAAAAACGCGAATGGGGAAGAAGAAAACGCGTGGGAAGATAAAAGACGTAGGAGAAAACACATGCAAAGCTAAAACATAAACAAAAACGAATGAAGAAGAATAAAGAGGAAACGACTTACCCAAGACAAAACGCGAAGATTGCTGGAGAAGAATGCGAAATCCTCAAAAACGTTTTTGCAGTTTAAAGAAAACTCGCCCAGCATGAAGAGAGGAAAAAACATAAAACATAAACAATGAAAATGGCAAATTAATACTTTTAAATGAAAGAGAAAATCAAAAACCTAACTCAAGTCGAGCAATAAATTTAGGCACGAAAAGTGGCACGATTGACGAAAAACGCGAAAATCATGAAGAAACGTGCCAGGGCCATAAAAAGTTTAAGTGGCGAGAAAAAGTGTAATGGTGCTAAAATTTAGCGCTATTACATTTTTTAGAAAATTCACTTCATGCAGGGGCGCCAAATTTTAGCGCCCTTGCACTTTTTGTACTTAGCCAAATTTTGGCATCAGGGCAGGAGCGCACTTTTTCAGTGCCACTGCATTTTTCGCAACTTGCTAAGTACGAACAGTGAGACTTCGCGAAGAGCTCGTTTCAAAGGTCTTCGCGAGGCGAACATGGGGGAATGCTCGAATTGACTATTCGAGACTTTGGAACGCATTTCGAGGTGGCTTGAAAATCACTTCATTATGCGTACTTGAACTTCACGAATCCTAGGAAACGGACAAGTTTCGTAGGGGGGTTATCCGTGGAACGAGCGCTGCTAGATTCCGTGATAACACAACTAAAGCATCCTATGTACTGTTCAACGGCAGAGGAAGGGGTTTTCACAATTCAACAGATTTATCAATGAAGCACGGGTTTCCTATTCTAACCAGAAAGTACTGAATTTAAAGTGGTGCAAGGTTTAGAGAGTATAAATCTATTCTAAGTGTGGGATATGAAGCTCAACTTCAACAAACTTCAACCAAACTTCGCTTTGCCTCGCCTCGGACAGCTTCCACGGAGTCGGTGCAATCTTTAGGGGAGATGACTAAAGATGTTCAAACCACCACTTAACATGAAGATACCATCACAACGACGCATACCATCATTCAAACTATGATTGAAGTTAGGCCCACAACATTTCCAGTTGACCACACAAGGCGAACACACCATCAATGAGCCCGCTAGTGGTATGGATAAGCGAAGCTTGCTTAGATCAAACACCACATTCCACAGCTAACACCTACTTGCATAAAAATGAAATTACGCTACTCTACGCTACTTGAAGTAGAAGGGATGAAGAAACCTCGCTAGCTATCCATAACAAAGACGAATTTCACCATCAATGAAAAGATCTTTTATTATGAAAATTTTACACAACAACCTCTTGCAAAAGTTTTCAAAGGAAAACTTTCCTTCTTCAACTACACTATCGATCTATACTAAGCTACTTCTAAGTTGTCCCTCTACTCTATGTCTACTGTCTAACTCTGATCAAATGTCTATCTAATGAATTACAAATGAGTGTGACTCACCCTTTTATAGATGGCCAAGTCCAACGGACGGCTCAGATTAAAATCGACTGGATGGCCTAGATTGTGCCACTTCAGCTCTAAACAAGATTCACCCTAAAAACCGCCACCAAGAGGAGTGGGGGTAATAAATGAACAATTAATGTCCACCATCCTCTAGAAGATTCCTGTCCAGAGACGCGTTCACATTGTTCGTGCTCTTTTGACTACAAACTGGATGAGTTTGGCCAATATTCCTTCAATTTTTGGTACAACAGGCACATTCTCATTTTGAAATTCCAAGACTGCAACCTCATTCTTCTGCTTGATGATGATTTTCCTCTTTAATGGTGTTCTTCGACCTTGAAGTATTTGAGGGTCATTTCTAACCTTTGGGCCTTCATCTTTTCCTCTATCCTGGACTTGAAAGATTTTCTTGTCTTGAACTTAAATATTTCTCCTCTGCTGCTTGAGTAGGGCACATACTAGGCCCCAACACTTAGCCATTTCTTGCAACTTTCTTCTTTCGAGGTTGAAATGTAGTCTTGGAGTGCTTGCTTCATCGCTTCAAGCCCTCATGCTCCAGCCTTGACGTTCATCTTGCAAAACAAATAAAAAGAAGAGCATCAAAACACTTCATCATATAAATTTACCTTACTCATCTGATTTTCATGCTTTGATCCAAGGGTTCGTCACTTTTCACTAGCCAACTTTGCTTTCTTCATGATTTTTCAACATCTGTAGGCTAGGGCATACAACACTTCACCAGCTGCAAATCTGACACTCAATTTTATTCATCTCTGACTCTGGAAGATTAATCCCACGAAGAAATCAATCAAATTCACCTAGGCAATCAAATTAAAATTCATCCGCCAAGGCATTTTATCTTCAAAAACATCATTTATTCCTTGCCTTAGAAAATTTCTCAAATTTTCCCTAGGAAATTCACCAACCTGGCACCCATCAAAAATCTTCACCTCGGAATCCCTGGCAAGCTGTGGAAGACACCAAAATCAATTCCTTGTCGACAATCTTCAATGCCCAGAAGAAAATTTCTTTCAGAACTTGTCGAATTCATGGGTATACAACGAACGGGTTCATTTAATTTTCTTGAATTTTGAACCTTAGAAAAATATTTTTTTATCAATTTATTACAGTTCTTCATCCATGTGAGTACTTTGTTGCTCTGACTTGAAAATTCTTTATCAAGCTCGCGGCGCTGGCATCTTCTGACTTCTTCTCTGGCAATTTTATTCATATCTCGAGAAATTTCATCACTTCAAGTCTAGGCGTAATTTTCCTCAGGAAGGTGGAATTTTGTTAACACTTAGAAAAATATTTAAATTCCGTCAGTGTTAGGCCTCAAGAAGGAATTTGCCTTAGAAAAATTTTATTCCTCTATCTTCAATCACTTTGCCAGTGGTGAGGAAAATTTTATCAACTTACTTAGAAAATTTTACTTTCAAATGCCTTGGGCGCATTTCAAGATTGAAGAGGATATTCTCATTTCAACGCCTAGCATATTTTACTTCACATTATGAACTTTTGGGCGCAATTTGCATAGTGAGGTGGATAAACTTCCAACGCCTTAAGCTCTTCACTCCTTAACTTACCTCCACCTTGGCGCATCTCATGTGTCATGGAGGATATTGTTGTGACCTTTTCACACATCGCCCCATTCAAATGGGGACCCCCTAATTTTTGCTCCATTCTTGTCTTTTGGCTTGGGTTTTTTCTCTCTTTCTCTCCCTCTGTCTCTTTTCTGATGTCTGCCTTTCGAGGATTGCGCCCGTCTTTGAGCTTAAACGTAAAATTGACCAAGTCTAAAAGATTAGGGTTTCATCTTTCCTGGTCAATCCAAGGTCGAATAAATTGAAAATTGAGCTTAACATTGTTGTCAGTGTGCTTCCAACAGGCTTTCAGCAAGTTTCATCAGATTCTGAGGTACTTACTATTTTTAGTAAGTGTGAAATTACAGGCAATTCGTCAGCATTTTTGAGATTTCGACAGTCACACGACATTCAGAGCACATCGGGATGCTCGCGTGCAAAATTTGAGCAAAAACAAACAACTTTCTATTTTTAGCAGTCCAGCTTCCGGACAAATTTCAGGGCTTCAGATGCAGAGTTTTTCTTTGCATGTCTGATATTCCTTCTGGGTTTTTCGAGACCTTCGCAATGATATAACATGCAAAATGAGATGACAACTTTCAGAATTCGGTCTTCCGAGGCTATTTTTAGGGTTTGCATGTCGGGGTTTCTTTTGCATGTCGGATGATTCCTGATGGGTTTTTCGAGACCTCGCAGTGGTGTGACATGCAAATGAGGATAATCACTCGATGGGAACTTACTATTTTTAGCGGTGTGTCGGCGGCGGCTTCCGGCAATTCAGAATCACGAAATGATCGCAATGCATGACAGAAAGAAAAAGCGAGAGAGAACATTTGATACGCATGCAAAGCAATTTAGGGTTTCCAACCGGGACTGAAGGAGGGGTAAGAAGTCAAAATTTTCGAAAACCAGTGTAAACCATCGCGATCAGCATCCTTCAAGCTATCTGCTGGTAAAATTTCAAGTCAAATGGAGCACTTACTATTTATAGTAAGTCAATTTGGAATCAGGCTAAAAATAGCAAGTCAAGTGCATGCGTTGATGTCGACAGACAGGTCACATGGTGAGGAGCGCCTCATTCAAATTTCAAGTCAATCGGAGCACTGGAGCTATCAGAAGCAAGCAATTACTATTTATAGTAAATCATCTTCAGAAATGGGCTATAAATAGCAGGTCAGCCAAAAATGGCAGTGTCGACAGGACAACAAGGTCATGAGGATGCAGTGTTTAAAATTTCAAGTCGTTCCGAGCCTCAGAGATGCAAAAATCAGAGGGCTTACTATAAATAGCAGGGCATGAAAGCTGGCGAAAACGAGGAAAAAATTTTAAGTCTAGAACTCCATCCTGCAGCCATGGCAAAATGTGCCCAAGTAGATGAAGAAGCATGGAAAAATTCTAAGTATGAGAGGTTATCCTCCACCATGCCCAAAATGCGCCCAAGGGAGAAGTGAGTCAGAGCGGTCAACAATTTTCATCCAGTAGCTAGGCCAAAATGCGCCCACCTTGAAGAAGGAAAGTTGGAAAATATTCTAAGTGTTGAGGTTATCCTCCACC
This sequence comes from Sequoia sempervirens, assembly GCA_007258455.2. Taxonomy (NCBI): domain Eukaryota; kingdom Viridiplantae; phylum Streptophyta; class Pinopsida; order Cupressales; family Cupressaceae; genus Sequoia; species Sequoia sempervirens. Next base: position 30,947 of record VDFB02058657.1, read on the forward strand.
ACCCTCCAAATGCGCCCATCCTGCAGCTGGGGTGAAATGCGCCAAGTTTGCAAACAAGTCAAAAGAAGTCAAACAAATTCATCCTCCTCCTAGGTGGAAATGCGCCCAAAAGCATGCATGAGAAGACGAAACGAGAAAGGTGAAGGGTCACTCCAAGGCGTGGTTATAGGTTTCATCCTCCATCAAGGCTAAAATGCGCCCAAGAGGGAAGTGGGTCAAACAAGTCAACAATTCTTATCCTTCACCTACATGAAAATGCGCCCAAATGAGGTCAAGTCAAGACAAAAAAACGGAAGTTGAAGAGTCATCCTCTTGCCTAGCTCAAATGCGCCCAAGTTGAGGTGGTAAAAGTGAATGGAAGATGGTAAATGGGGTAAAAAGTGTTGAAAATACCTCAAGGCGTGGTCAATACAAGGGTAAATGCTAGGCGTGATTTTGAATTTCCTCTTCAAGTCTCAAATGCGCCTAAGGTAGTAGGTGTTAGAGAATTTTTCTAAGGTGTATGAAGTATGAAAACAAAATGTTAGGCGCGGTGAAGTTAGATGTCCCTCTTCAAGTCCTAAATGCGCCCAAGGTGATATGTGTGAGGTGATGAAGATAAAATGCTAAGGCGTGATTTTCCTCAAGTGTGCTATGCGCCTAGGGTGGTAAAGTGAAGTATAGGATGATGTTATGAGAATTTCTTCTAAGGCATTGGAGTTTTAAATAAAATATTTTTCAAGTGTGAAGAAAAATGCAAAGTGGTGAGTGAGAAATAAAATGTGCTAGGCGCCTTATGAATAAAAATAAAATTTTGAAATGAGTTGATGAAGTTTCCACCACTGGCAAACGAATAAAATTTTCTAAGGCAAATTCTCAAAGTGCGGGATGACTTAAAATTTTCTAAGGCAAAAATATTTTCTCCCTTAGAAAATACGCCTAGAGCTCAAGGTGATGAATTTTCCTCTCAGAGCACCGGCAAACTTTTCAGTGATGAAGTCAGAGATGGATGATAATGCAGATGGATTGATAAAATTTCTTAAGTCAGAGCAACAGGATGATCACAGGCGAAGAATAAATTTAATTTGATAGAATAATATTTTCTAAGGTTCAAAATTTAAAAAAATTAAATGAACCCGTTCGTTGGGTACCCATGGATTCAAAGCATTCTGAAGAAAATTCTCTTCTGGGTACTGAACATTTGTGATGATAGAAGGATTTCTATGTCTTCCGCACTTCGCCAACACTTTTTTAGTGAAGAATTTGATCAGTGCTCAAATTGTGAATTTTCCTAAGGGAAATTTTAAAATCTTCTAAGGCAAATTTGAATAAAACGACTCTTGACAAGATGATGAATTCGAGATGAGTTGCCTAGATGATTTTGATTGAATTCTTCGATGATGAATTTTCCAGAGCTGAGGAAGAGTTAAATTCGAATTCAAGTGACAGAGTTTCGGCTGGTGAATTAAAAATATGAATTTAAATTAAATTTTTCGAAAATAAATTCAAAAGATGCCAGTCAAAGTTGAACTTCTAGAAGAATAAGATTCCTGACGTCGAGAGACAAGTGTCAGAAATACCAGAGAGGGAAAATTCGAATTCTTGAAGTGGAGTAGTGGAAATTAAATGTACTGGCTATAATTGGCTCCTTCTAGAATTCGATTTTTGGCTATAAAATGAAGAAGTTTCTCACTTCCTTTTCACAGCTGGAGAGGTCGAATTTGCTCTAAGTGAAGATTGTTGCTAAGCATTGCTGAGGCTTGAAGTTCGAAATTTTTGCTAAGTCTGAGAGTTGCTGAGTGAAAGGCGTTGGAGATTTGCTATTGCTGAAGTTCAAATTTGCTGAAGGGCGCCTTGAGTTGCCAGTACAAGTGAAGGAAATTTCGACTTAAAGAGGAATTTGCTTAAGTTTGAATTTGTTGAGGCTTGAAGAGGATTGTATTGCTGAAGCTGGAGGGGCGCACTTGGTAAGAGTTTTAAAAGTGCGAACTTGCTGATTGCTGATTGAAGTTGCTGATTGCTAGTGTGAAATACGAATTTATCAAAGTTCAAGTTGCTGATAAAAGATTGCTGATTGAAGTAGTGAAGTCACTGAAGTTTACTTAGAAACCTTTTCTAAGTGTTGAAGTTCAAGAGAAGAAGCTGAGGTTTGCAAACAAGAAAAGTTATTGCAGCTCTTCGAGTTATTGAAATCGACTGCAGACCCTACACAGTGTCTTATTTATTTTTCTAAGTTAAATTGCTAATGAATGTTTATTATCCTGCAAATGGTTGAGGCAAGGGCAACTGGCAAAGATAACAATGGTGCATCCAGGCAGGTAGTGATTAAGAAGCTGAGCAAGACCTTCATGCCAGAATCAAAATTCATTTCAAAGTTGGGCAAGCTGACAGATACCAACTTGGGCTCCGTCAACCTAGAGACCTTCAAGAACAGGATGTTGGGGATTGGCAGTCATCGACCTTCGACCACTTCGCACAATATTGTTCGAAGCGGATTATATGCAGCTGCTGGTTTCCCACCAGCCATTCAATGCTCGGAGCTGATGATGGAGTGCGCCAATTGCTACGACAAGGATCACAGGTCGATCATGTCACCGGATGGACAAGTACTTGCTAATCTCACTCCTTCTGCCATTGGTGAGGCTTTCGGGATCCCGGTGCACAGGAACATGGTTTACAAATCCAGAGAGCGAGCTCAGCGGATGTACGCTTCTGCATTTGGAAGATGCACGGAGACAATTAACACTCACTGGATGAGCACTCCCAAGCCTTCTCGTACAAAATTGCCGAAGCAGATCATAGCGGAGGACTTGAAGCAAGAATACTGTGACCTCATTATGATGCTGAGCAGAGTTGGTGGTTGCCCACAGTCATTTATTTTCGAGCCTTGGATGTTTTACTACATCAACCTCGTGCTGGAAGGGAAAGATTACGTCAACTGGGCTATGATGATCAGTGACAACTTGCACGAGCAGCTCCTGAGCCTGAGAAGGACGAAGACATTTTATATGAGCTCTTACATCATCTATATGTTGGCTCGTATGACGAAGTATCGAGGAATCTCTTACAAGGAACCTATCGATTGTGGCTCTCACCAGTTCAAAATCCATGATGCTTGTCCGCAGTTGCACCTAGCGAGTACTACTCATTACAAGCGTGTCAACGATGCCTTCACCATGCACATCACGAGATTGCTTCAGGAGCGGTTGCATCACAGAATCTCGAGGGAAGCCCAAGAGCTGATTGAAAGGTATGGGTGCTGGTTCATACAATTTCCGAAATTTTCTTACATAAGGCTGCAAGGTTTTTCATCGACCCATATAGGCTGCCTAAGTACCCAACCGATAGAATTTTAATGCTAGAGATATCTAGGCAATTGCTTGCCTATGATAAAATTCAAAAGAAGAAGAAGAAGGGAGGTATCAAATTCCCAATTGTCATGGGCAACTCGAATGAGGTGTGTCCTTCAATACAGGCAGCCAGAGAAGCTGAGAGTGAGCTTCAATTTTATCATTTCTCATATCACACCAGCCGACAGCACTATGATCCACATCACAACATCAAATGGGTACTGTCAGAGGAGTTTAAGCATAAGGCAAATATTGAAGACTATTGGGCTGATGCAGCTGATGAGATTGAAGTTAGGAAAAGAATGTTTTCTCGGTTGCCAATTACTTTGATCAGGGAGTGTGAAGTTGTTCCGGTTCCAGACCAGGTCAATGAGGATATGGACGTTGTCCATCCTGATTATGCAGCAGTGAGGGATACTCTACTTCCGCTCCCGGATTGGTCAGAACCAGAGGTTGCTGATTTGGACACACTTTCTATTCCTGTCCTGACATTCACTAGGGCATGGGTTGATAGGCATGTGAGCAGGTTGAAGAGTAGGTCAATTGCTTTGACTTACAATTTGATGGGAGATCACAGGACACCCACCACTGGCAGAAAGAGACAGATCACACGAGGTCCAGAGTCCAAAAGGAAAGAGCTAATTCGACAGGAGCCTGTTCAGCCGGAGCCTCCACGAGTTGCAGTTGAAACGCCCACACCATTGGAGACACGTTCTCCAAGTATACAAGAGGTTTCCTTGTTTGCTGATCAGAGGAATGCATTGAATCAGGTGCAAGTAGTACAGGATAATAATCAGCCTCCACGGAGAGAGTCAGTTGGCCAGAGCGTCAACGCACCTGGTAGGGTTGATCAGCAGGATGATGAGGGGACTATTACTAACCCTCAGTCTCAGCAAGAGATAGAGGCGGCTATGGAAAATGATGATGATGATATAGTTTCAGGAAACACTCAGCCACTTGAGGACGATGAGCCTCGCCAGAATGATGTAGAGGTTGAGCAAGTTCGAGAAGTAGAGGCACAAGAGCAGCAGCCCCTTGATATACAGTACAATGTGCCTGATTGGCTTAAGGAAAGGATGAGAAGAAGCCCCAGTGAGGAGATTGATCCAGCAGTTGAGATGGAAGAATTCTTGAACAGGATCAGTGCACCTCCACAGAAAAAGAAAGCACGAAAGTTTTCAAAGATATCAACAGATGAAGATGGCTCCCGTACTCTTCATGTAGCTGTGCCACAGGTTGATTGTGACCGAGATGAAGCACTGCCAGAGAATTACGTGGTCACGACTTTGGAGTTGGGACGCCCCACTGGCGCGCAGATTGTAGAGGAGTGTGATCACTCCTACCTCGCCCTCAAAGATAGGTTATTCAAGAAGGAAGGAAAGTATAAAAAGTTGAAAAAAGAACACAAGGCTTTAATTGGATATGTACAGCAGTTGTCTCGTTCTCGTGGGCAGGATATTCCAGTGATAGAGCCTCCAGCAGAGATACCTAGAGAGTCAATCAGTGGCTTGGTCAAGTTAGGAAAGATGGCACAGGAAGCGGATAAGTGGGTCACAGGAGTTCGTGCTGAGACAGAAAAGTTTATGGAGGACCTTGCTTTTGCTTTTCAGCAGGCCTCTAGTATTTTGGCATGGATGGAGGCAGTTGATCATGCCTGGGGTGATGCTTCTATCTATCAGAGTAAAGTAATTCAGCGTCTTGAGGCATTGAGGCATGTTCCGTTGCGGTTGCTGATTGATGGAGGTGTCATTCAGGAGAATGACAAGTACGACTTCTCCAGATGGTATTCTTCAGCAATCACGGGGCGTGGTTTCTTCGACGCAGCACAGGCGGATTCAGCCAGGATACATAAGGCCATGGCCAATATCATTGATGGAGTTCAAAATACCTTTGAGGCCATATTTGCTAGGCGGTTGAATCCAGATGAAGTTAATGTTGATAATTTGAGGGGTAGGCTGGTGCCTTTCTTTTCAGATGTTAAGACCTTCGTACAAGATGATTTCGAGAACACTTCTACTTTCTCCGCCTTGATCCAGAGCACGCAGGATTCCTTGGTTGCTTGGAGAAAATCTTGTACAAGGCATGAACATTCAGTCACAGTATTGGAGTTTCAGCTAGATTGCATTCCACCTATTTCAGTTTAGGAAGTTGAGGCTGTACTTGGCAGATTCATTGAGTTTGCAGCCAGAGAGAAGGCAAACGGGAATGCACTGCTGGACGAGGATCTTCTAGAAGACTGATTGTGGGCATTTATTGCCTTTACTATTTTTGGGAGTGAGTGGGAATCTTTGTTCATTTATTACATCAGTCCCCATTCTGGCAGTTTTTAGGGTTAGGGCTGAGGTGGCATGATTTTAGCCACTCTATTGATTGTAACCCTAGCCGTCTTTTGGACTGGGCTAGCTATATAAAGGGGGAGTCCCCCTCATTTGTAATTCATTAGAACAAGAGATTAGAATCAGAATAGAGCTAGAGATTGGAGAGTAGAGCATTGTAGACATTTTGCATAGTGTGGAGAAGAAAGAAAGTTTTCCCTTTGAAAACTTTGTGGAGATTGTTGTGTAACACTTTCATGATAATAGATCTTTTCATTGATGGTGGAATTCGTCTTTGTCATGAATAGCTAGCATGGTCTCTTCTTCCTTTCGGATCCAAGTAGTATAATTTTCATCTCATGCAAGTAGTTTACTTTGATGTGTGGTGTTTTATTGAGGTAGCTTCACTTTATTCCATACCACTAGCGGCTTGTTGATGATAAGTTCGCCTTGTGTGGTCGACTGGAAATTATCTCGAGTTTAACTTCGATTATGATTTGTATACTCATATGCGTCGTTCTGATGGTGTACATATGCTAAATTATGATTTGAACATCTTTTTCTATCCCTTTGAAGATTGCACCAATTTTACTGAGGCTGTCCGCTGTGAGGCTAGGTGAAATTCGGTTGAAGTCTATTGAAATTGAGCTCCACATATCCTGCATTTAGAATAGAACATAAGTTTCTTAGGTCTTACACTCATTTACTTTCCGCATATTTCTGATTAGCTTTAGGAAAACGAGCTATATTGCCAAATCATACGCGCAAAATCCCCTTCAAATCATATACCGGCTATTAACTGCAAGAAGTCTGAACAATTGTGTAAGTCCCCTCGTAAGAACACAACAATACACATCAACCAACTGAGGGTATTCTAAGTATTCAGAACCTTGGAGTTGAACGTGTGATCTATCTCGCAATCTTAGCACACGGAATACTTTGATCAAGAGAGAATGGAGTAGCCTTCGGACCACTTTGTTCTTCGGCTGATTGGTGAGGTCACAAAAACCACGTCAACAGATATTAGCCACGCCTTAGTAATATTTTCATCTTTACCTTCACCTTGGCGTACTTAGCATATTTTATTATTCATATCATCTCATAGCCTGGCGCATTTAGCACATGTGGAAGGAATAACTCCAACGCCTCCTTGACTTTCTTCCATATTTTGTCTTCACATGCCCTCATTTGGGCGCATATTGCATGTCCAAGAGGATGAAAGTCTTCAACGCCTAACATGTGACCTTTCAGCTCCCTTGTTTCGTCCTTACATGCCCTCTCTTGGGTGCATTTGAGCATGGGAGGAGGATGAAATTTCAAACGCCGCCTTTGCTTTGACTTGTCTTTGACTTCCTTGCTAATCTTGGGTGCATTTTAGTATGTGAGGAGGATTTAACTTCAACGTCATGGGACTCTTTGATTGCATGCACACGTTTTGTCTTCACATGGCTTCCTTTGGGCACATTCAAAGGGTGGTGGTGGCTAGTCAACACTTGGAAAATCCCTCTTAACTTGCATGGGCGCGTATTACATGCTTAAGAAGATGGGCGCATTTTATACATGATGAAGGATGAAACACCTTTGACTCCTTGACTTTCTTGTAGCATGGGCGCATTTTGCCTATGGTGGAGGATGAACTTCTTTGACTCTTTTGACTTTTCCTTGGAGTGACATGGGCACATTTGGGCTAGGCAGGAGGATATTTAACACTTAGAAACTTTTCAAATCATCTTCATTCTTCTTGAGGGCGCATTTTACCCCTGGAGGTGGATGAAACACTTAGAATATTTTAAATCACCTTCTCCCTCTAGGCGCATTTGGAGGGGTCTCCTTCCATTTTCAACGCCTTAGAACACTTTTAGCTAGCATACTACCTTGGCAAGGTGGGGAGCAAATGAGAGGGGCTACTTTGAATTTAAAACACTTAAACTTTTAATTACCCTCTTCTCAAACCAAGGGCGCATTTTGATGCTAGAGCTTCCAATTCCAATGCCTTAGTCAAATTTACTCAATTATCTCATGAGTTGAGCGCATTCTAGGGTCCATGCTTCGAATCTTCATAACTTAGAAATTTTTTTGATGGATTCCATGTCTTTGGGCGCATTTGGACCTTGGAGCTTCCAATTTCCATGCCTTAGAAATTTTCAAGGCCTCCCTTTCTTCTCAAGGCGCATTCAAGGGTGGTAGCTTCAAGTTTCAATTACTTAGACATTTTCCAAGCTGTCCTTGCAAGTTTAGGCGCATTTGGCTAGGCCTCTTCAAATCTTGAGAACTTAGAAACCTTTTCATCAATCTTCAACCTCAAGGGTGTATTTTGTGCTGGAACTTTCAATTTCACAGACTTAGAACTTCCCTCATCTGCTCGTTCATGCCTTACTATATTTAGTAAGTTCTTGGTTTTCCCTCTTTTGGAGCTCAGATTGATTTGAAATTTTAACCACAGGATCCTCATGACTTAACCGATTTGTTCGCACTGCCATCTCAAGTCGACCTGCTATTTTTGGCATGTTTCTGGAGGTGGTTTACTATTTATAGCAACTGCCTGATTATGAGGCCTCCACAACTCCATTTGACTTGAAATTCGAATGACGTGCTCCTCATCGGGTGACATACCTGTTGACACTGGCCCCTGCTGCTGGTTTACTATTTTTAGCCAATTTCTGAAATGACTTACTATTTATAGTAAGTGCTCCGTTTGCCTTCAAATTTTACCGGTGGATAGCTCGAAAGATACTGAACGCAGTGGGATACACCGGTTTTCGGAAATTCTACCTTTATACTCCTCTTTTTGGGTCCCAAAGCTGGAAACCCTAATTTGACTTGCATGCATATCAAACATCCTCCGTTTGTCCTCATTTTTGTTGCATTGCGATCAGTTTGTGATTCTAAAGCGCTGGGAGGCGGCTGTCGGAATGCATCTACTAAAAATAGTAAGTTCCTGAATAAGTGATTATCTCCGTTTGCATGTCACATCACTGCATAGCTCTCGAAAAACCCATAAGAAATATGCTGACATGCAAAGAAAATCCTGACATGCAAACCCTAAAAATAGCCTTCAAACGCTGAACTCTAAAATTCGTTATCTCACTTTGCATGTTACACCATCGCGAAGGTCTTTGAAAACCCAGAAGGAATATGCTGACATGCAAAGAAAAACTCTGTGTATAAACCCTGAAATTTGCTTCGGAAGCCGAACTGCTAAAAATAGTAAGTTGTCTGTTTCAGCTCAAATTTTGCCAATGAGCAGCCTGATGTGCTCTAGATGCAGTGTAACTCTCGAAACCTCAAAAACGTTGAAGGAACGCTCTGAATTACACACTAAAAATAGTAAGTAGTCAGAATCTGATGAAACTTCAGTGGAAACTTGCTGGAAGCACACTGACATCAACGTTAATCTCTGCTTTCAATTTATTCACTTCGTTTGACCTCAAACCGACCAAAAAGTGCAAACCTTAATTCTATGGACTTAGCCAAAATTTCACGTTTAAGCTCAAAGGTGGGCATACCCCGGAAAGACAGATAGCAGAAGAGACAGAGACAGAGACAGAGAGAAAAACCAAAGCCAAAAGACGAGGAACGGAGCAAAAATTAGGGGGTCCCCATTTGCAATGGGGCGGTGTGAAAAAGGTCACAACAAGTCCTCTTAAAACATTCTTCTAAACAAAACCCAGATCACAACCTTTTTAAGAAAATTTCAGATTCTAGGGTTTGCTACTTTTTCAATCAGCCCTCAATATTTTTCAAATCTAATCAACTAGGTTTATTCCAAATTTTCTTCTGAACAAAACCCAAATGCCAACTTTTTTGTGAAAAATTGAAGAAATTAGATTTTGCTGCTTTTTCAGTCTACACTCAAAATTTTCAAAAACAGGCGATCTAGGTCTTCTTGCAATGAAATTTTGAGCAAAACCCATATCTCAGAAAATTTTTGAAAAATTCATCCGTTTGAAGAAGAAAAACTAGCGTTCTAAAAATAGAAAGTTGATCAAAACTTGTCTAAACATAGGCGAGCTTACAGTCATTCTTTAGGGTTTTTAGAATGGAATACACTCCCAATGATTTCAAGACCAAGTCAGTACTATACCACGACTTCATCAAAACAGCTGAGACTGACTTGAGCAATTGTATCATCGATTCTGGAGCCTCGGACAACGTTATGCCTCTACAAGTGATGAATGCTCTAGGACTTTCGTGCACCAAGACAAAAGACAAATGTTACTCACTGGAGTCCAAGTCAGTGCCGTTAGTCGAACAGTTGAAGGATGCTCAAGTGAGGTTGGTAGCCTGTCCTAAGAAGAAAATTATGATGACCATCCTGGTGGCTTACATTCCAGCTAGCTACAGGATGCTGTTTAGCAGAAGCTTTTGCAAGGACCTCGGTGGAGAGATTCAAATGGATTGTTCTTCTACGACCATTCCATTAAAGAACGGTACTTTCAAGCTAGAACAAGAGCCCAAGTCTCGATTTTCCGTGCTGAAGTCTCAAGATCCTCAAGCTCAAGTTCTATATCAAGAAACAAGTCTTGGTACTTATGCCATGCTATCAGAGATACCTAAAGAAAGTCAAGAGGTTGCGTGTTTCACAAATAAATCAACAAAAGATCTTAAGCTGTGGACTATGCAGTTTGATGGCAGTTGTTCTACTGCTGGTTCGGGTGCTCGAGTTGTGATAATTTCTCCTGAAGGACGGTTCTATCCATTTGCATACCGCTTACAATTTGACTGTACAAACAACACGGTGGAATATGAGGCGATTTTATTAGGTCTCAAAAATGCAAAGGACATGGGTATCAAACATCTCAAAGTCGAAGGTGATGTGGAGCTCGTTGTGAAGCAAGTCAGAGATCAGTTCAGAGTGAAAGCAGATCGTCTCCGACATTACAGAAAGAGGGTGTGGAATGCAATAGATTGGTTCGAAGCATTTGATATCAAGTACGTTCCATGTCTAGATAATAGCAGAGCAGATGCCCTTGCGGTGTCAGCTTCACTTTTTATGCCACATTCTGACTTTCATTAGAATGCATTTGCCATTGAGCTAATATGCAGGCCAGTTGTACCTGACAACTGTGATAATTGGCAAGTTTTTGATGACGATGACCACATCAAGTTGTTTCTTGTTATGGGTTTCAAAGAATTGTTCTTTAAGGGCAATTCATTTACTCACAGAGAATCAATAACAGAAGTCTCTGATGTGCCAAAGGTT
>VDFB02058658.1:0-22809 GCA_007258455.2 Sequoia sempervirens
AAAGAAATTTATTAAGGAAACAAACATGGAGAAGAGAAGATGATCTCTTTACAAGTCAGGAAGCATGGTTCTGAGTGTAAGAGTCTTCACAGAGATGCATAATCTGCAAGAGCTCTCAAATAATGCATTATTAATGTTGAGTATGTTTTCTTCATAGAGATATTCAAGCCATATGTATACATGGTTTGTGAATGGGACTAAGAATGGAGTTCATTTAAACAATCATGGACTCCTACATTTTCACTTCACCTGTGTGAATAAAATCTCATCAACTATTTCACGGGCATGAAAATCATATGGAGATGTAAACTAGATCATGTTATCCCAATCATGTAACAAGTCTTTTAACTCACTTAAATTTGATATCTTCCTCTATGGTGGATAGATATCACTTGATGAAAAATACCTTGTCCACATTCCCAACACATGTTCACTATGTATCGATAGCTTCACCTTCAACAAATGAAACATCTTTTCCCACATTACCTATTTCAAATGCCCAAAAGTGTTTATCAACAATTTTGTAACAAGAAGGAAAAAGCTTCCTCGTTGTTGCTTCAGAAGGTTGGATTATATTCATACATGGAAACCCCAATAATCCACAAACAACACATACCAATGTGCCTGTACCAAGGTGCATTGAATCAACAAATTGTGAATTGCTTCCTAGAGATTAACATCCCACAGAATTTTCTTCAGTGTGAATCTCCATGTGCTTATCCTCAAAGCACTTATACGGACTCTCCTACTAGCATTTGTCAATTGAAATTTTCACTCTCATTGAATCAGATAAATTCGTATTCATCTTCAGGATGCCCTCTACACACAGTTGTTCTTCTTTGTAGACCAAGGTGCATCTATCTACTGCTGCATCAAACTGTAATGTTGTTCAAATAGATTTATCCAAAACTGAAGCTATATAAACGTTATCTTGCTAGCATCGATACAAGTACTCCAAGAGAACAATAGATTGCTTTATTGTTAAATTCAAAACTTCGTCTGTCTTCACATTTCCATTTCGATGGCATAAATCAACATCTGCTCAAACAACGTTACACATGCAATCCTTAAACACAACAAATTGAGCAAATAAAAATGCTTCAAGAAGAGCACACTTGGGTTTATCAAAGAGCTCATGTAATAAGGTATTGCACTTAGTCACACCAGCAGGGAATAAGAATCTTATCGGGTACAATTATGAGAACAAGCTTGAGCATATTTCAATTAGCATTACTCCACCTTTTTAGCATTTGAGTTATCCATGTAGGTTTATCCTTTATGAATACTGACATCACGTATTCAAAGAAAACCAATTTTCATTTGAAAAATGTTTCACTTTGTGTGTTGCCTGGAATTATTGCACCTATCCATTGTCATGAAAAGAGATTTGACATTGGGTGTGATTTTTCTTAATAAACGATCTCTTAGGCACATGACTTGGAGAGATCCTAATCGTATGTCCCTCCACTTTGATGCATCTTTGTATATGAAAAATTTCTTTAGGTGACAATAGTATTTCACCCATTGAATCTCCTTCCAAGGAATTGAGATGCATCATACACATTGATCTTCCTTCAATCATTTTCCACTATTCCTTAGATTAACTCACTTTGCACATAACTTAAAACTATCACACTCAGTGAGGATCTCCCATGAGACATTTGGAATAAAATGGACATCCTCTAATAAATCTACCATTTTCACCTCTTTCATAAGCAATCTATTCAATGGACCCCTATTCAACTCCACTGTGCTCAAGAATTGTGTAATTTTGAGACACCAAAGAAGAACAACACATTTTCAAAATCACTCTTTCATTACTATTGTGTTTGCTTTGTTTTGAAAGGTAATTCCCTGCTAAACTCATAACTGTTGCATTTGCATGTTTAGTAGAGCAACCTCTCCTTTTATCTTTTGTTGGTTGGGAACGAATTTTTTGAAGTTCACTTCATCTCCTTTATTTGGCAATCAGGAACCATGGCATCTTAAACTTGCATCAAACTTAAATTCCTGATTTACAATCATTCATGCTAATCACATTTATACATTCAGCCCATTCATTCCTGGAGATGTCTTCCAATCTCTCTTTCAAAGGCCTGAGGTGGGAATTTTAGTGGTTATAAGAACCACTCTATACACCGCTAGCCTGCCGATGACTAGGCCTTGCTGTGAAGTGGGCTTTTTGGTAGCTTTTCTAACTCAGGCTAGAAGTTACATGGTTCTACAAAAATGTTGCCTTAGTTTGCGTAAGGAATTAATATACCGCCCACCTTTGTTTCACCTTTGAACTTAGGAGATGTCACCGATCGATAAAGCATTAAGGCTTTTGTATTGTTTCTTTTCTCGGGCTCCATCTCTGCTTGATTTTGTTGCTTAAATCATTTCGACTATGAAATTTTGCCATCCATCTCAATATTCACCATGGCCTTGACTATATGATTTCATTTAAGGCATCCTTTCACTTCACAAGACGACGCCTTAATACAATCTACAATACTTTACTTGATCCCCTAAGAAAATATCACTGCTCTTCAATAGTTTATACAACCGTTCATAATGCCTCCGATGAAAGTTCCCACTATGCTTGATGTTTTTGGCCTTTTGATTCACATCGATTTATGCCTTGCCTCCAAGAGGCTCGGTTCGAGATAATGGGGCCGATCATTGTCTAAACTCTATGTTGTTCAATTTCATGCTCATCAAAATAGTTTACATAAACCTCTCAATGCTTTGTTTCTTGCCATCAATGATGAAGGGGAGTTGTGAGCCTCTCGATGCATTAATGACAGAGATCATATCCATAATAATTGGTGGTAAGTATTGTAGACATGTAAATAATCTTAATCATGCATCTAATTCCATTTCCTCTATTAATCAAATAAAGTAATTTATTAGATTAATTCACTAATCATGTTTAATTAAACAAATCGATTTGTTTAATTAAATTCCTCAAAATCCTCTTATTAATTAAATAAATCAATTTGTTTGATTAAATACCCAAATTCCTCTTATTTGATTAAATAAATCAAATAATTTAAATCAAATTCATTAACCCACTCAAAGTTAATTAAATTTTAAATTAATTAACTTTAATCCTCATTACCCATTCTCTAGCTTTTGACTCAACCTTAGTCAAACTCAACCCCTAACTAACCCACCCACTTGCACGTGAAAAATATTTTTTCTAATTAACTAATTATCTCATTTTCCCTCTTGAAAGCACATTATAGGGAATATTCCCTTTATTTGACTTTCTCATTCAAACAATTTTCCCCCCTAAAACAATTCAAGCACATGCATTTCATGCCTCACAAACATTCATTTGGTGCCCCTTACAAACACATACAAAGTGTGATCAATCCTTACCCATTAGCATTGTCTCAATGTCATTGGTTCTTTTTTAATCTCACATTCTTCCTATTCTTCAATTCTTCAAACCTCTAACCTATAAATAGAGGCCTTCTCTATTTGAAATATATCCACAATTTTATGCATTTACACTATACATGCATTTGTCTTCATCACTTGCATCTTGCTCATCATTTTGAAAGCCTATCAAGGGGTGGGAAAGGACATTCTTTTCACATCAAAGGAGCACCACTCCACTATGAGATAGAGTTTGATTCATGCTTTCATATGTTTTTCTTTAGTTTCATTGTTTCCTTGGTTGCATATTTAACATGATTGAGTATTTCATAGAGATGTTTAATTTGTTGTGCTTTAATTAACTAATCGTGGTAATACATGTTAATTTTTGAGCATTTGCAGATTATTACATCTACAAGTATAAGTCAAGCATACAGATTATTGTGTAGGAAACCACCAATTCTTCTCTCGTGGTCAATGGTTTGATGACAAGATTTTTAGGGACCAAAATTGGGGATAACAATGGCTCTATCTAGGGAATGTGTTTTCTATGAAAATGCAAGAGGACTCCAAAAACTTTGGGGTAGACCAGTGCCTTATCGATTGGGCCACAGTCAAAGAGTATGGAGGATACAGAGCAAGAGCAAGCCAAAAAAATAGAATAAAGGAGGAAAGGAAAGCACCACAAAAACTCCTATTATGTACATGGTAGGAGGACCCTACCTTCAAATGGCCTCCAAGTTGATCATAAAAATCCATTAATAGGTTGGGAGAAGTAGTTGCATGTGTGAAATAATGTTGGGTGGTTGAAAATTGCATGCACAACCAACTACCGAATTGCGACTATTGCCATCAAAGAGATAAAATGAGCATCTTGTGAAAATTCTCTGAATAAAATTTGATGCTCAATAAACCACTCTTTATTGTATGCCTTAGTAGTCAAATGACTCATATCAATGCTGCCCTAAATATGCTTACTAGAATCTATCTATACAACATCCAATTTAATATTGTCTTGTACTTTATTCTCTGAACAAAAAGAAACCAGCCCTCGAATTGGACATCCCACACACAAATCATGAGGTAAAGGTATTTTCGGGTTGCTACATGTGGGAATAATTGCATCATTTAAAAATTTTGGGCTCCAATTTGCAATATCAACAAACTCACCAGATTTAACCACCACTTTATCTATCTCAATTCCTTCTTCATTTTTATCTATCCAATGTATTGTTTCAAAATTTTGATTGGAACAACTTGAATCTTGTGCAATGCTTACTTCAAAATGAAAAGACTCAAGAATGGGATGATTAATTACCTCATCATCTGCTGCCTTATCTTCATGAACTTCATCAATGAATTAAAATGTTTCAAATTCAGGCTGCATGTGAGAAAAAAGAATGTTCAATGATTCACTTGCCTCTTGGAACTGATTTTTTATTTCACTTTCATCTGCACAATGCATATTGATATCTTCAAAAATGAAAGCCTCCATTTATGATGATTTTTTGGCGTCTTCCTTTTCAAAAACTTGGTCTTCTACCTTCATGTTAGCTAAATCATCATATAAATTTATATCAAAACTTTCAAATCTGAAAGTTTCAATTTCTAGGGCACAAGGAGGCATCAACAACTGTTCATTTTTATTTAATTCTAGACTATCCATAATAGCAAATGAATCTTTAGTATTTGCTACATCCAAAGTAGAAGATGTCATGCATATTGATTGTTTACAAGGAGAGTAATCTTCTTCATCACTAGAAGAATCAGAATCACCTTCATCTATCTCAAAGTTGAGATTATAAATTTCAACATTAAAAGATTCAGTCCTCACATCACTTCACTTTTCTAAAAATGACTTTGATCAAAAATTGTGAGATTGGAACATTCAGCTATAGGGCAAAAGAGATTTGATGAATTTGTTTTTTGAAACTTTGAAGTTTTATGCTTTTGAACCATACCATCTTGTGCAAACTTTTCAACTTTATCTTTCTTCCACATCCCAAATAAAACAAAATCATCTTCAATATTAACAGCTTCTTGTTTTGCAATCTCAAAATAACTTACCCTACTTCACTTCAAGAAGAATCCAATGTCAGGATGTAATGCTCCAATGAAAATGGTCATTTGCAACTCTTTTCTAACCTGAAGATTATGAGGAATCTTTTGTAGACATTTGTCAAACCATTCTACAAACTCTTATGGATTCACCATCTTTCTTTTTGATGTTGAGAAATTGAGATGAAAGTGCACATGCATCAACTATTGGTTTAAATATTTGAAGAAACTTATTTTCCATGCTTTCCCAGTTAGTAATACATCCATCTTCTAAAGATTGAAACCAAACAGTAGTAGCTCCAATGAGAGATTCAACAAATAGTCTAACAAAAATATTTTCTTCTCTTACCCCCAAAATGCCACAAGCTACTGCGAAGGCTCGAATGTGATAATTTGTAACTTGTGAGTCTTCTCCATTAAAATTCAAAAAATTATTTCTTGAACCTGTAGGCAAGTCTAAATATTGTGGCAGAAATAAAGGTCCAAATTGAGCACACCATGCTTGGGCTGAAACCAATGCCATAATGCAGATTTAGAAAAAGAATGGTTGGGTCTTTTACCAAAAATAATTTCTGGGTAGATCCCAAACAATAGAGTCGCCAACCTCCATTTTGAAGGAGGTATTTTTAGATTTCTGGGAAAATACAAGAACTTTGATTCTTTCCCCAACAAAGTCACCAAAAATCTATTAGTAAACAGATTGGTCACTACAATTTAATGTGATAAATGACTCTCTAATTCCCAACTAAGCAGTGACACAATGAAGCTAACAGCTCCGAAGATCGCTATTGAATTAGCGATCTTCCTCTGAATTTTAGAGGTACAGCTCCCTCTTATGATCTTTAACGAATTGGAGAAACTGAAAACAAAACTAAAGTGTACTTTTAACTAGAAAGCAATAAAGGTAAACAAACATCTGCACATAAAAATGACACAAATGCGAGAGTAAATTTGGAGTAAACGAAAATGAAAATAAATGACACAAAGACCATCTGCTACATGCCTGCAAACAATAATCAACAGAAACAACAACAACTTTTTCCAAACAAGAGAACAAATTTAGATGCTCAAGACTCAAGGATCTCATCACATATCCATCTACAACCAATTATAACAAAGTTTTACCAATGAAAGATATCAATTTCAAATAAGAAACTAATAATCGAAAGAAGACAAAATAGAGATAAATATCAAATCATCTCCTTACTTATTTAATGAAATAAGAGTTAAAGGACTCCATACTCGCTATACAGAATGGCTCAGTTGAAAAGAAATGCTACAAATAAAAAAAATAACTATCTCCCATGAAAGCTCTCCCAGAAACTCCCCTATTCGACAACCAGAAAGATGCCCTTATTGCCCTCAGATTACATATTTATATTTTTGCATATGAGTCCCTTTAGTTTCCTGCAACTGCTTCTTGAAATTCATTTCTTTATGAGAATATCAAAAAAATTTCCTCCCGAGCACATGGTCATGTGAATGGATATGAATGCCTTTTCAACTTCAGGAAAATCCTATTCACTTTCCTGACTCCTACACCTCTGATAATCACTTCTTGAATTCGCATTACAAAGGGACTACTCTTCTTTTCGAACAGCATGTATAATCTGTTATTGTCGGATGCACTTTGGTACAAAAGTTTCAAATGGAATAATCGTTGATTTTAATGAACTTTGATTTAATATCCCTACCATATAGGACCATGGTGAAGGATAAAAATCTTGCGCAAACTTTACTGTGTCTGCAATCACCAATATTAACGCTTATATCCTTAAGACTCCCTAAAGATTTGTGCTTGTTTACATACAAACCAACTTTATCAAACTCCACCTTCACATTTTCAAACTGTCATAAAATACTGATGAGATTTTAATCTTTTCTTCATGGATTTCAAAAGGAATATCTAGCCTTTGTTGCAAATATAAATATATGTAAAGAAAGTTATTGAAGCAATAAACATGAAGAAGAGAAGACGATCTCTTTACAAGTTAGGAAGCATGGTTTCGAGTGTAAGATTCTTCACAGAGATGCATAATCTACAGGAGTTCTCAAATAATTCATTATTAATGCTAACTGTATTTTCTTCATGGAGATATTCAAGCCATATCATGTATACATGGTTTGTGAATGGGACTAAGAATGGAATATGTTTAAACACTCATGGACTCCTATGTTTTCACTTGTCACCTGTGTGAAGAAAATCTCATCAACTATTTCATGGGCATGAAAATCATATGGAGATGTAAACTAGACCATGTTATCCCAATCATGTAATAAATCTTTTATGTCACTTAAATTCAATATCTTCCTCTATGGTGGATAGATATCACTTGATGAAAAATACCTTGTCCACATTCCCAACACATGTTCACTATGTATCGATAGCTTCACCTTCTGCAGATGAAATATCTTTTCCCATATTACCTATTTGAAATGCCCCAAAGTCTTTATCAACAATTTTGTAACCAGATGGAAAAAGCTTCCTTGGTGCTGCATCAAAAGGTTGGATTATAGCCATACATGGAAACCCCAATAATCCGCAAACAGCACATGCCAATGTGCCTGTACCAAGGTGCATTGAATCAACAAATTGTGAATCAGTTCCTAGAGATTAACATCCCACATAATTTTCTTCACTGTGACTCTCCATGTGCCTATCCTCGGAGCAATTATATGAACTCTCCTACTAGCATTTGTCAATTGAAATTTCCACTCTCATTGAATCAGATAAATTCTTATTCATCTTCAAGATGCCCTCTACACACAGTTGTTCTTTGCAAACCAAGGTGCCTCTATCTACTACTGAATCAAACTGTAATGTTGATCAAAGATATTTATCCTCAACTAAAGCTATATAAATGTTATCTTGCTAGCATCGATGCAAGTATTCCAAGAGAACAATATGTTGCTTTATTGTTAAATTCAAAACTCCGTCTATCTTCACATTTTCATTACGATGGCATAAATCAACATTTGCTCGAATATCGTTACACATGCAATCCTTTAACACAACGAATTGAGCAAATAAAAATGCTTGATGAAGAGCACACTTGGGTTTATCAAAGAGCTCATGTAATAAGGTATTGCACTTAGTCACACCAGCAGGGCATAAGAATTTTATCGGGTACAATTATGAGAACAAGCTTGAGCATATGTCAGTTAGCATTACTCCACCTTTTTAGTAGTTGAGTAATCCATGTAGATTTATCCTTTATGAATACTGACATCATGTATTCAGAGAAAACTGGTTTTTATTTGAAAAAAGTTTCACTCTATGTGCTACCTGGAATTATTGCACCTATCCATTGTCATGAAAAGAGATTTGGCATTGGGTGTGAGTTTTCTTAATAAACGATCTCTTATGCACATGACTTGGAGAGAGCTTGTTCAGATCTCCTCCCACTTTGATGCATCTCTATATATGACAAATTTCTTTAGATGACAATAATCTTTCACCCATCGAATCTCTTTCCAGGGAATTGAGATGAATCATATACATTGATCTTCCTTCAATCATTATTTTCCACTATTCATCAGATTAACTCGCTTTGCACAGAACTTAAAACTATCATGCCCAGTGAGGATCTCCTATGAGGCATTTGGAATAAAATGGAAATCCTTTAATAAATCTACCATTTTCACATCTTTAATAAGCGAGCTCTATTCAATGGAACCCTATCCGTCTCCACTATGCTCAGGAAATTGTGTAATTTTGAGATGCCAAAGAAGAAAAACACATTTGCAAAATCACCCTTTCATTACTGTTGTGTCTTCTTTGTTTTGAAAGGTAATTTCCTAATACACTCATAACCACTGCACTTGCATGTTTAGTAGAGAAACCTCTCCTTGTATCTTTTCCTGGCTAGGCACAACTTTGTTGAAGTTCACTTTATCTGCTTCTTTATTTGGCAATCAGGAACCATGGCATCTTAAACTTGCATCAAACTTAAATGTCTAATTTAACATCATTCATGCTAATCACATTTATACATTTTACCCATTCATTCTTGGCGATGTCTTCCAATCTCTCTTTCGAAGGCTTGAGGCGGGGATTTCAGTGGTTATAAGAACCACTCTATATGCCGCTAGCCTGCTGATGACTTGGCCTTGCTATGAAGCGGGATTTTTGGTAGCTTTTCTAACTCGGACGAGAAGTTACTTGGTTCTATGAAAACATCACCTTAGTTCACATAAGCAACAAATATGTTGTCCACCTTTGTTTCACCTTCGAACTTAGGAGATGTCACCAGTCGATAAAGCATTAAGGCTTTTGTATTGTTTATTTTCTCAGCTCTGTCTTTGCTTGATTTTGTTGCTTAAAGCATTTTGACTATAAAATTTTCCCATCCATCTTGATATTCACCACAGCCTTGACTATATGATTTCATCTAAGGAATCCTTTCACTTCATGAGATGATGGCTTAATACACTCTACAATACTTTACTTGATCCCCTAAGAAAATACCGTTGCTCTTTAATAGTTTATACAACCATTCATAATGCCACCAGTGAAAGTTCCCACTATGCTTGATATTTTTGGCCTTTTGATTCACATTGATTTATGCCTTGCCTCTAAGAGGCTCAGTTTGAGATAATGGGGCCAATCATTGTCTAAACTCTTTGTTGTTCAATTTTGTGTTCATCAAAACAATTTACATTAAGCTCTCAATGCTTTGTTTCTTGCCATCAGTGATGAAGGGGAGTTGTGATCCTCTTGATGCATTAATGACAGAGATCATATCCATAATAATTGGTGGTAAGTATAAGTCAGGCATACAGAGTATTGTGTAAGAAACCAACAATTCTTCTCTCGTGGTCAATGGTTTGATGCTCAGACAAGGAAATTCAAAATTTTCAAGGACCAAAATTGGGGATAACAAGTTCATAGGACCAAGTCAACCTAAAACCTTGCCATTTTCTTCTTCTACATTGAAAAAACATATAAAAGTGGTGCAATATGCAAATAATGATTCCAATATATCATCAACACCATGAAAAAATCATTTTTTTGTTGGATAATGTACATAATGTAGAAAATAAAAGAGCATGTGGAACCTAAATCATGCGGACCCCATGCATTTTAAAAAAAAATTTATGTCCTCAAAACTTGAGCATGTTATAAATGCATGGATTATAATTCCAATAGGAAGAGATAGGGAAAATTAGAGAAAATAGATAGAGAGGGAGAGAGATAAGGGGGTAGGAAGAGAGAAAAGGATGGAGAGAAACACACACACACATAAAGAAAGATAGATGGAGATGCAAACAAAGAGAGAGCAAGAGAGAGAGAGAGGTGGGTAGGTAGAAGTAGAGAGTGAAGGAGTGACAAAGAGATAAATAAAGAGGGAGTGAGGGAGAGGTATTGAGGGGATAGAGATAGAAAGGTGGCATAGAGAGAAGAAGAGAATGACATAGAAAGAGAGGTAGGTGTCACCCTAAACCTTCTGAAATGGAGAAATATAGGGCTTCTCAAAATGGTGTGATTGAATATGTGATGCACCTATCTTTCTTATTTCATTTGGAAATGAGATCCCCAAAAGTAGAATTGACTTTCAACCCTAGTTGAGTCAACCCTATTGGAGATATTGTAAATTTCCTTATGACAAAATAGCGTAAAATCTATCTGAACAACACTTTGTGGAGAAAAACTAAAAATAGCAAATGAACTCAATTATGCAATGTGAAACTTGAATCATCAATCTAAAGCATAAAACAATCAGAAATAGGAGACGTCTGGCAGATCTGAGAAGGGTAAGTAGATGTGTACCAAACATCAAAATTTGTTGTTGAGTGTCCTCCTAGGACAAATTCACCCTAAGGTGAATGGTTCTTGCTACAAGGA
This sequence comes from Sequoia sempervirens, assembly GCA_007258455.2. NCBI lineage: Eukaryota > Viridiplantae > Streptophyta > Pinopsida > Cupressales > Cupressaceae > Sequoia > Sequoia sempervirens. The sequence goes on from VDFB02058658.1 coordinate 11,270, forward strand.
TCCAAAATTTGATTCCACGGTCCTTTACTCTTGGATCTATACTCTTTATTTCTCCATATCTCATTGTTACAAAGTTAGAATTAAATTCTACAAGATTCTATGCCTTGAAAACTTTGAAAAATTTGCAAAATTGTACTTTTGATCAATGTTCAATTCTTCTTCGCCTACAAATCTACACATATAAAGAGATGGAATTTTTTTTTTGTGAATGGGGGTTTGCCTTGGTCAAACCCTATTTTGGTAATTAAACCTTGAAATGAAATGAAACATGAATGGAAGGAATGATGAATGAGCAATGTTATGTTGCAACTCACCCAACCTTTGAATGGAGATCCTTAGAGGACTAAAGTCTAGCACGTCTCTCCAAGGTCTTGATCTTTCATGAAATGGCTTGATTGTATGTTGATCTTGATACTTGAATTGATGATTGAATGCTTGAAACCTACATCACAATGTTAGCTCCAAAAGCATGCATAGATGCAAATAACTTTGACGTGATGCTTCAGATCTTGAATGTTGATGTAGAAGACTAATAAATCTATTCTTGAACACTTTTGACAATAATATTTTCTCTGTTGAAGTCTCTCAAAAAGTTCTAGCTTGCTTCTAGATATTGAATTGATAAAAATACCTTGTATTTATAGGTAATTTTATAATTTCCCAACAATTAAACATCAAAAGCTAACAATTGCAATTTGAATTTGAATCACAAAAATGCCACCAAAAACATATTAAAAATTGAGATCCTCAACTTAAGGAGGACCCGTTCTCCCTTGGGAAAATGGGCCTTAGGACCTAAATCCAAGACACTCAATTTCCAAGGCAATTTAATTAATGTTTGCAATTGTTTATTATAGGTTCCCCTTTTGGAAAACAAGATTAATTAGGATTTTAAATGCATAATTGGGCTAATTAGAGGCCTAATTAAGTCCAATTAAATTAAGGGACCCAAAAATAGAGTGAAAATCCCATGGAAAACCAGCATAAGCACAAAGGAACACACATATGCTTATGATATACATCAGCAAGTCAACATACGCAAGCATACAATACCAAAATTAATGAAAAGAGAAAAGAGAAAGGGTGGATCATGCCTCGACTATTTTTTCGATAGGTATGGATCAAGCCTTAGTTGTTTGTCCAAAAAAATGATCACAAGTGGAAACCCATTGTCCACTATGCAAACAAAATATACTCACATGGGCTAGTGAAATCCATTGTCCACTAGGTGAGCCCCAAAAAGGTGGCTAATGGGAAAGTCATGCTAGGCCTATAAACTCCCATACATCAACCATACCAAAAGTTATACCTCCTGATAACTTTGATAAGGCACCACACAAAAAGGGTCACATGGCTAGCAAGTTGCATTATGCTAGACACTCATCAAAAACAAAAAAAAAAGCTCCATTGGCAAGCAAGTTGTGTTATGCTTGGTGGCCATGGAAAAGGTTTAAATGCAATAGGATAGGATAGTCAAAAATTTCTTAGTTCATGAAGGGTTCACTTAGCAAACATCAATGCTTTTTAGTATCTCTTAAGAGAGGGACTATTTGAGGGATTAAGATGTCTTGTAACCCAGGAATTACAAGACCAGCAGCATTACATGGAATAATTTCATAGCATATGCAAGAGGTCAGCTCTTGGGGACATAAAACCGATATCACCACCAAGAAGACCACATCGCGTGGAAAATTAAGAGACCACACTTTTAAAGAAGACAACAAGCAAGGACGTGTATACACCCCACTTTAAAGCACTTCCGACGCACCATGATGTGAGGAATTGCTTCTAGTGAAACATAATAAATTACCAATGCATGGGAGAACTTTATTATTTGGAAATCCTATATAAAACATATGTTTCCAGAGTAGAACTCACGATCGAAAGGAAGGTTTCCCCACATATGCAATCCTAAGATAACACATAAGGGATCCATGGATTTGGGGTCAACATATGTCTTTGCTAGAGTGATATAATCGAGCTCAGAATCATCATCATTCCCCAAATAACTCATGGAACAATGAAGCCTAAGGGAAGAATGACTTACGGGAGAAAAAGAGAATACAATCTTTAGTTCAGTATGGAAGAGACCTAAATTTCTTACCACCCACATCATCCAAAAAGCAAGAGATAAGGCTAAAAGAAGATAAATGGTGTCTGAAATACTCACGAGAAGAATGCCATGGCAGTTAGCCATTCGTATCAACAGACAAAAAAAGTGACAAAGAGACCATCAAAGTAGGCTCCTAGAGCATGCCAAAGAGACATTGCCAAGCACTAGGGATGTGACTACACATACAATCTAAAGAACATAAGAGAAAGGAACATAAAAAGAAAAAGAGACTAAATTATAGCACATGAATTGAAAACATAAAAATCGTTTACATCTAATCTTGATCATGCTTGTTGAGGAAGGAGTAGACAACTAACCAAAGGGACAACAACAAGTGCTTTACTAGGAGCATTGACTAGCCTATATATTAGTTATTTTTCTTATGTTTTTATGCAAGTTCACAAACATTACCAGACATTTATCCTATACATAGTTCTACACTATGTTATCGTTTATACTTATTATGCAACCTTGAACCTAGTTTAAAGTATATGGAAATATGATTATAATGTGATGGTTAATGCATAATTTATTTGTGGATATGTATGGAATGTAATTGGTATATATTCTTATCTATGGTTGTTATTATTATGTGCATGTTTTATGAACTAACTCTTGCAGCTAGAGGAGGTGGATTGTAGCCTACAGCAACTGCAAGGTGCAACTCATAGCCAAAGGAGTTCCTAGATAGCAAAATAGGGGAGGTTCCAGAATAAGTGGAGCACAACAACTACAGCATGGAGGCACTTAATGGAGATGGTTGTGCATCATTATGATGTCCAATAAAGATACTGGAGGAGAAGAACCTTGTTACAATTGGGATTCTAACATAACTAATTTGAACATTCAACATGCCAATTCTGTTACAACATAGTCACAATCCTATTTGGACTCTTCATCCTTTTCAGTTGCAATTTATATTACTAATTCTTTATCATGCTATGATATCTAGGGAGTGGTGATTAATGGTTTTATTTTAGAGTCTTGTTTTAATAAACTCCCCCATGCCTATATGTATAGATCGATGGTTGAAGTTTAGAGTTAGTCAGTTAGTTGGTTTTTGTTCTAGAGAAAATATAGCTTCCAGATACTTTTTAGTTATTTGTTTTTTGATTAACGATAAACAGGTTTTGAAGGGTACCTAAAACCTTGCACAAAAAGGAACAGTGGCAGAAAAGATGAAAAATAGACCGCCCACCCAACACACCAAAAAAAAATTGATTACCATAACATCAATAGACCATCAGCAAAAACAACATCAAACAACAAAAAATAACAGAGCAAAACAAACGGCCACTAGAGAAGTTCTTTGAGCAACTTTGTCGCTTCCATATCCTTAGACGCCAGCCTATCGTGCATCTCCATGATATCATCAACATCCTACCTAGGGACCATTTTTCACATTTTAGTTAGTTGTTATTCCTTATGAAAAAAATGTTTATTGTTCAATCATGGTTTCAATGAATAAGATATCTTAGTATAATCTTATGTGATCTTTTGGAGTTGTCCAATGAATGGTTTGAGTTAACATGATTGTGTTGATCTAAGAAGTTAGATTTGGTTTAAATTAGTGAAGATAGCCACTTGAGCAAGGTTCACTCAAGGTAACTATCCTTCACTCCATTTCCTATTATTTCATTTATATTTTAGTAGTTACTTCATAAATGCAAGTTATGTTAAATAGATTCTATGTTACAGTCATTAATGGATTTATGAATAAATCTTGTTTCTCAATTATACTATAATTTCTTGAGTGTGATGTACTTTGGAGTGTAGTGTAAGTTTAGTTATTAGTTTCAGTGAATTCCCAACATTCATTTCTTGATAGTAATTAGTTATAGTCTTATACTATAGGTACTCGTAGCAATAGTGACAACTTTACTTTCTTTATTGTTTTGCAATTTTATCATTTTCCAACAAGTGTAACACATGTACTAGGATGATTTAGGTAGATTTAAGTCTTTGAAAGCACATACAGTGCCAATACCATCACAAGATTACTGGCCCTAGTCAATAATTCAATGAAGGTCTTTCCAAAGGTTAAGTGGACTATTCAGTTAGTTTTACCCTTTGGATTGTGTGATTGCCACCAAGTTTACTAGACATTAGTAGGGACTCTACAAGCATCACCAGGTTCAACACATGGTGAGTCACTCTTGTTATGAGGATCATCATGATTATTATCATCTAAGCTCATGGAAGAGGAAAACAATAAATTCAGCTCATTATGCATTTCCTCATAAATCTTAGCAATTTCATCATCACCATCCAAGTTAATGACAATTGAAGGCTTAATGACAATGTCCACAAATTTTTCATGTGTTTTTTGTTGCAGAAAAGGTGGAGAATCATCATTCTTTGTTTCAATTGGTGTTTGATCTTGATTTTTTATTTTATTCTCTTCTTTTAACTTATGAGAAATAGAACGACATCTATGCCTACACTCTTTAGCATTTCTATTTATTCTTGCACAATTTTCAACTATGATTGTGTAGGAGTAGGTTTATCAACCATAGTTTTTTTCTTCTCGCAAGGGAGGAATGGAAGGAACCATGGAAGTTTGTTCAACCACTTTCTCTTTAGCTTTATAAACTTGTTTGATCTTAGGAGGCACAATGGGACTTATATGGTTATCTCTTGGTCTTTTACAGGAAATAGATGAAGGATTTATCATGGGTTTTTCTTGGTTACTTGGAAGGGATTTTGGTTCAATCATGGTTTCATCAATGATAGGAGGCTCAATCATCGGTTAAGGCATGTTACTAAGGGATAATTCTACTATGCACCTTTCCTTGAACTTTTGATAATATTTGAAAAAGAAGTCCTCACGAGGCTTAAGAGGTTTCATATGTTCAGGAAAAAATAAATCCAATGAGAAATTCCCATGGGAAGACATAGGAATAAAGCCACTATGATGCATAGTAAAGATTTCATTACCAAAAGGAAACTTTAAGAATTTATGCACTATCGACAAGATGACATCCATGGAGCATATTCATGGGTAACCAAGCTTCACACGGAATTGATCCAATGACGGGATGATGGAGAATGAGATGTCGGTGTGAATAAATATCTTGTACCTAGCTAATTCATGCACTAGGTAATTAGGGGACATATTCACATGGTTAAGTTTACTTAGGATATAAAATTCTTTCTAGAAATCTTGGTTGGATTTTTTAGAACTTATCTTATCTAGCTATATTGCATGATTCCTAGGTAGTTAGTTGTCTCATGTAATAGGATTAAGACACTTTTCATGATCATACATCTCTACCTTGCCTTTATAAGCAAGGCATTCCATGTACATTTGCATATTCAACTATTATTCAATCTTGCATTATTGAAGCAAGTATTCTAGCCATTCTCTCTCTTGTGGAAGTGGTTTTGGTCTAAAAACTGTTCTTGGGGGTGTTGGGGAGTTATCATTTACTCCCACATGGTATCATAGGACTAGGTGTTACAGATTCCTTCCCAGATATGAGGGTATTATTTTGGCTTGAAGATATTTGTTGGGTGTAGATTGGGGTTTCAAGGACCTCACGGTTGAGATTAGGTGGTCATGCAGATGAATTTTGACTGTAAATTCATCCATTTTGGGTAAAGTTGTTTTTGAGGGGAAAAAATGTTGGAACAGCTTCACAAGTGGTACAATTTTTCTAATTTCGCAAAAAAATATTTTGTAAAATATTTTCTATAATTTTTTTATTTTTTTTTAATTGGGGCAATTTTATTTATATTATTTGAGCAAAAATTATAGATTAGGGTTTTAAATATTTGTGGCGAATTTTCTATGGACTCAGCATTATTAGGAATATTCCATGTGCCTATTGGTGTCATCATTATCAAAAGGTATATTCTGCAGCATCTTGTACAATGTCTGCATCATCCATGTCAACTCACTGGTCAAATCTCTGCTACGTGGTACCATGTTGCTCGGCGATATGGTTTAATATGCATATTTTCTAGTGGCATTTATTTCCTTTGGTCGGCATCCTTAAAAACCCCCGATGTATAGTCAAATCGGCATTGATTCCTTGGTTTGGCGTCACATCTTGGTGGGTACTCTCTGCCAGTGTACTTCAACATTCATTCAGTCTGTGTTCGCATGGCTTGTCAAATTGGCCCAACTGCATAGACAATTCGCCCAGTGAAGGGTATGATCTGGATTCAAATTTCCTGGATCCTATCCACAAGCTTTGGCATCATCGGTGGCAATAATGTGGGATGCAATTTCGTTCGGCATCTTGCTTTTTCAACGGAATATTTGTGTATCCCTGCTCAAGCCAATGGCCATCCCATCGGACCTATCAAATCCAACCGATCATATCATTTGTAAGGAATGAATTTAATCGCTGTCAGGGGTACTGGTCTACGTCATTGTCCTCCTCTGCTCCACTTTGCATAGTACAAATATTCCTCCTAGCCTTTATCCGCAAGTTTTATATTTTTTTTTACTGTTGATTTAATTGTCCTTGGTCGACTGTATTGTGTTGGTAGGGTTTTTTATTTTTATTTTTTCCAGTGGTGATGGTTATATGGATGACCAGTATTTCAGCCCTCAAGTGCCAAAAAATTGACCCTAGTTAGCCTTTTGTGATTTTGTATTTTCCACCAAGTTCCTTTTATAGGCCTATTTTTCATTTTCTCATAACTTTTACAAATGAAGGCCATTTTTCAGAAACGAGATATCGTCGGAAAGCTGGAAGTTTCAAATTTTCAGTGGTGTAGATATCTTGTAGGGATTTTGTAGTATTGTGCCATATTTTCTAGGTTGAATACAGATCTCCATTTTTATCTTATGACCTCATCTCTTGTGCAAAAATGGGTTTCTTAATTACTTTGGAGAAAGGGAACTATAGGCAAAGGATTAATTTAATTCTCACTCATCTTAGTGAGTGGAATCTATTGCCATATTTTTTTAATGAAGTTCCTTGTCCTAGCATAGATGATGAGTATTGCATTTGGAAAAGCTTTAGAGCTAGAGTCTTTAGAGTTATTTTTGAAAATGTAAATGATGACATTTTGGAGACACTTATTCACTTCGAATGTCCTCGTGCAATTTGGACTCACATTAGAGAGGTATATGGAGACCATGATTCCTATCCATCTCTTCAAGATCCTCTTCCCAACTCTAATGTGTTTTTTCATTCTTTAGAATTGATAGCCCATGCATGTGATCCTTTGGAGGAGATTGTAGACACCTCAGAGGTTCCTGATTTTTCATCTTTTGTTGATGAGTCATTGAGTATTTCCAGTGATTCATTGCAACAAGTATCTGATAGTGTTCCTGATTGGGATTCCTATTTTACATACATTGCTTCTTTGTTTGTGGAGTCTCACATTTCAAATTTGGAGGACCAATTTGAGGTTTTATCTGTCCTATTTGATATATTGGAGTCTCACAGCTTGTTGACTATTGCATTGATTGGTTATACCTTTCTGTGTTTTGGACTGAGGTGTTTGAAACTCCTAAAGTGCATCCTAGCAAGGTTTCTGTATGTCAGGTGTGAACAAGAATATTCTTATCTATTTGTTGAGTCAAATTCCATCACACTAAGTACAACGCCATCCTAGTCCTTTATACCTTGATGCATCATGCTTAAGCGTATATCAAACATAAGGTAAGTGCCCCTTTTAAAAATTTCAATCCTTGATAAGCAAACCATCCATTTCTCATCATCATTTTATCATCATCATTTCTCATAAAGTTGGCTTGTTGTATCCTCTTGTCATCATCTAATTTCTTCTTTTCTGCACTAACATCGCGTCATGAATAGTTAATCATCATCACCAGTGCATCCATCCTGCATCCACAAACCATCAGCATCCTGCATATCATTTAACATGCATATCATCATCATAATATAGATCTGTTAGTCTAAGCATCTCATAAATCATCACATTTTCATAAATCATACATTTGCATAATCACATCATATCATCATCATAATATAGATTTGTTAGTCTAAGCATCCCATAAATCATCCATTGCATAATCACAGCATATCACATCATCAATCTCATCCATTTCATAGCATATCATCATTTTAGTTGTTTAGGATAATATAGATTTGTTATTCTAAGCATCTTAAAATCATCTCATTTGCATCATCATCCATAACCATCCATTTTGAACCTCTTTATCACGAGATCGACCCTCAAATCGAATCTTTTCTCTCGATCTCTCGAGGGGGCAATGTACCAATGTACTTATTTCCGCAAGGGCAACCAAAAAACTCATAATTTTTTTGAATTTTGATCGCGGCAAGTTTATTCTTTGAACCAACGCAACAAGTACATTGCTTCAAAGAGGGGCAAAATGTAGACACGCAAAAGTAGCATCATGCATTAGGTCCATTCATCAATTAATCAAGTTCACCTTCATCCATTCATCAGGTAATCTCATTAATTTCCATCTCCTAAGGTCATTAATTTAGATTCTGCGCGCCAGATAGAGCGTTATCATCAGCTGTACCCCAATAGATCAAGGCGATTCCGCATTTTTTAGTTAAGGTGGAGTGCGTTTTCCGTCGCTTTACGGTTTAGATAAATCCGGGAAATGTTTAGATCGTTAAAGGGTCCAGATCGTCCTAAGAGCGTCGTTAAAATTTCGGCCTGATCCTGATTGGCTGGAATTTCGAGAGAAGCACAATTAGCGCTGTCACGTCGCTCTGGATGATGCGCTTAAGATAAAAATCCAATTTGTTGATTTTATTAAATTCCATATTTTCTTTCAACATTAGATTTATGGGGAATATTCCCTCAAAGTTTGAAAATGAGGGACAAGTTGACTTGTCCCCTCCAGCATTTGCATTAATTTCCCGTTTTTTCACATGTCCCCTCTCAAAATTTGTGCACAAGAGTTTGGATTTACGAGCTCCCTCTCTTGGGGCGTTTCCCAAATATTACATCCAGCCAGCCCTGGCAACTTGACAGAGTGGCCTCCTTTCGATGAGTTTTACGTTTTGAATTTACATTCACTTACATTTTGGCCAATCTCTCATCAAGAAAATCTATAAGCAAAGAGACCTCATTTCTAGCTACATCAAAGGCATCACCATCTACATTCAAAGTTACTCTCTTGGTTGAGAACTGAGGTACTTGCTGCATATAAAATTTTAAAATATTCCTCATCATTTTGGCTTTTAGGCAAAAGGATTGGGAAAGGGTCATTTTCACATTTGACACCAATCCAGTATGGAATAGGTGATTGTCTTGCTTTTGTAATGTCTTCTTGATATTTTTTTCTGTTATTTGTGGCATTTCTTGAGCATAGACATGTTATTTCATAGAGGTATTTATAGATTTGCATGTTTAAACTAACCCTTCTAATGAGTGTTTAAGATGGTCGGTTTTCACTTGCAGACTTTTAGAATTACTTGATTTGGCGCTAGAAGGAGGGCCAATAAGTTTTTATTTTTCTCCTACTAGAGTACATACATATTTATTGATTTATCTCAACATTTTGTTGATATATAGTTGAAAACTTTTTTCTCGTTTCTTATGATGCCTTTTTTTTTTCTTGCCAGTGCGACAAGAGACTTATATTTGTAAGGTTTATGATTGTTTATTTATAAGACTTAAAGACTCTTATCAAAAAGAAGAAATATAGCTGAAGGCGGAACAAGGGGATACTCCTCAAGTTTAAAAAAAAAAACCTTTGTTTTCTCTTATAGGCATGGGGGATGCATGTTGCATGGTGAAAATTAGAGAAATTCTTATCTCTTTAATGAAATTAAATTTATGAATCTTTCATATGATTTATTTCTTTGGACTACATGACTTGTGACCTCTATGAACTATAATATTCCGCTTGCTTGAAAATTTATTTCCTGTATATTAATACATTGATATACACTCCAAATGTTGGCATAGTGGTGTATGGTTTCACTGATACATGTGATTTGTAGATAATCGGGAATGTTGTGTTTATATGGTAAAAACAATTGATATTAATCCTTCTGTATCTTGAAGATCGGGAAGGAAAAAATACAATTTGGAAATTAATTGAGAAACAAAAGATTGGTTCTGAAAATCAATATAGGATTTTCAAGATAGAAAATCGATTTGATCTTCTGACAATATTTAAATCCTTTATTGACTGTGATGTATTGCTATCTTCTCGCGTTCACTCTTTAGTTATCTGCATTTCAGTATCTTTATGTGTGTTACCAAACACCACTTCCCGCGCATTAATGAATATCACTTGACAACCTCGTTTTGGATTCCTTTCTTAGGCCAGAGGATGAAGTTCTCTTGGGCAGCCAACGTATGAAATGTATTATTAATATGAGATACTTGGAAGCGGCCACTTTCCCAAAAGACTCATGATCTATGGATAAATTATGATAGAGATCAGGTTCACACATTTCCTACGAGCTTGTTCAGCAAAACAAGTTGTTGTCTGCAGGGTAGAGCATTTCACGTTGAATTTATTACAAGCATCTGAGTGAAATCAATTTCTATGGATCCTTGTTTTCTCCATCAGCATGGTAGTTAATTTTATAGCTACCAGTTCTCTGGGGTGAGTAGCGCATAAATAAGTCTTCTCCTACTCCTATCTTTTGGTGTAAATTTATCCATCTGCTCTTGTCTAGTAGTTTATCCCATTTTCTTAAAAGACGTCCCCTTACAATAGCCATGCGAGCCTTCACTAAACAAGTGTATAAAATCCTTTTGCTATCATACACGTTGTTGGTGGATCTGTATTTGGCGATGGGAAGCATGAGAATGGCCAGGCGCGTACAGTTTGTAACTACCTTCTGAGTTGTCCCTTCTGAATGGTAGGAAAATATTGAATAGCAAGTTATATTTCAAATATAGTTGCTATTGTCCTCCAACGTAGCTTGGTAAATACGCCCCTTTCCACCAAACTTCCATCATGCATGTCAACTTAGGAAAGGTAATTTTTATTGTGTATTTTCAGACCTTGACTTGACTAGTCATTTATAGTGATTGAATTAAATAGATCAGATCGGTGGAACCAACCAAGCATCTGGTCTTATCACTTAGAAATGCAGGTAAGTACGCATGTGGTAGTAATGTTCTGCACTTTCACATTGAATGCTAATTCCAAGGAATGATAGGTTCATGATTTCTGTATCATTTTGGAGGATCCTAATATCCCACATGGCATGTTAGATTAATAATAAGGAAACATTCGATGCAAGCTTGTAAGATAAAATTAAAACCACTGTTATTTAGTCTGTTGCTAGCTCGCATAACGTTATATAGCTCACAGATGCTTTTATTATTATTATTAAAACAAATTTCTTGTGGGGTTTGGAATTTTGGAAAAGTCTTGAGCATAGAAGGATTTAAAATTACGAATAAAGGGAATACTCTTGTGGTTTTTTTTTTATTTTCTTTTTGGTCAAAGTGTGCTCTCATAATTGCTTTGTTCATTAGTCAAAATCATTAGTTTTTA